>QYAI01000177.1:0-46293 GCA_003988855.1 Arachnopeziza araneosa
TTCATTGATATTCTCTTCTTACTGATACATTGATTTATCTACTTGTTTCCTGTTTATTGTATACACTGGTTTTTGGATTCATTGCGCGCATACGTTGTTCTTGTTTTAAGCTTTTTGCTTTGGTTGTCCTTCCGAAATATACATATCGAGAGCTAGCTGAGGCCAACGAGATTCTTATTTTATTGGCTGCTCCTCTGCCCCTCGTACAGTAGTTACTCAGTGCGCCCTCTTCTCAAATCTAAGCGAAAACACATCAATGTCTCCCCTCCCACTCTCTATAACCATGGCATAATCAACGTATCCTGTAGAGTTTCAAAATGCTACGCAAAATTTCTTATCCAAGTACAGCAACATAGTTTCATCAAGAAAATTCTGTCCTCAACCTCCCCCTCAGCAAAACAAAGATATTACCAACAAATCTGTTATGCAAAACAAGCAGTTACAAGACACATCCAATTTAGGAACTTGACTACAGTTCTAAGTGTTATATGTGACGGTACATCTTAAGTTTACCAGGACATATAAGGCATTCGACGTTAAATTAAAAAGTTGCGTGAATAGTAAGAGTTATATATAGCGCGTTGGATCAAGTAATACTAATACCTATTTCGATGCTTGAGAGCACACTAACCATATCTTTTTTAGGCGAGAACACGGTAGCAGGCTTGATGGGCGTGAGATAGCTGTACTGGGTAGATCTCAGGGGGGAAGAAAGAAATGAACCAAGAGCAGAGCTCGCAGGAGCTAGGTCCAGGGCACGTGCAACCCCATCTCATGCGGCAGCGCTCGTTTTGCGTGACATTATTGATGTAAGTTAAGCATGTAGCTCCTACAATAATCCCTAAAGAGACCGACTTAAAAGCCGACAAATCTCTGCGACTTCAAACAAACTATCGAAGAGTCATCAAGTCTATTGTCTTTCGTCTGGCTGCAATGCAGAGATGCGATTCTATCCTAGAACCTTTACAACATAGTATAGATAATTAAAGCTTACTTTCAATCTGCAGAAAGAGCGTTTCTTCACTAAAATTCGCTCAGTCTACCTTGCAAATAATACTGGCCCAAGCCCTTGGTTTACGCGGAGAAGACCTGCTTAACGCCGATGAAAACTATAAACACATCTATATCTCTATCTCTACATTTTAAATTGTTAATATTGTCTTTAGTAAGGCTGGGTATTGAATTCACTAAACTCCCTCGTTCTTTCTGTGGTTCCAAGAATCAATCATCCATATAAACAAGTTCCTCAACCGTTCCATATACAAGTACATAATTTTCTTGCACATGAAGCTCGGCCCGATCGCAAGATAGCTCATCTGCGTCTGTCACAGCATCACGAGCTAACTCTTCTAGTAGCTGAGCATTCTTTTTAATGTCCTGCCGCCTCTCCACGGCTCCCTTTTTCAGGAGGAGCGCGTCTGCTGTATGGAGCCAGACTTGTTGTAAGGAGGGCAGATTTGAGAAAAATATTCGGGCGGTTTCTGCTGAGGAGATACCTATTTGCTGTTTTGTGGTGAGGCTTGTTTGGGCGGAGAGGCTGCTTGTGTGTATTGCCGTCCTTGAGACCTCCTTGTCTGTATGATTGGCGGTGCGAGGCTCGTTGATGAAAGGTGAAGAAATACCATCTGCGCTCCGTGTGGCTGACTGAAAAGGAGTCAAGTTCAACTGTCTCCCGCCGAATCGCTTTGGCCAGTGACCGGACTGCCCCTTTGGGTTCAGCTCATTACAGGAAATCATGCTGTACCACTCATCTACAGCCGCTATCCGTGTTTCGTAAGAGTCGATCTTAGAAAATCTTGCCACCTGCTTCAGTCCTCCGATGCACAAGATGGCGCTCAACACTTGATCCGTTGGAGGTTTTGCACCATAACCACGAAGAGATCTTTCGAGAGAACCGAAATACGACGGAGGTCTGAACATTCGTCGAAGATACTCTAAAAGAAGCGGGAAAACCTGATGGGTCTGAAGAAGTGTTTTGATATCATACTCGCTCATAACCTCAGCCTCAATGGGATTAAAACTGTAGTGTTCGTGAAGGACCTGTCGATCTCTCGTGGGTTTCTTAAGTCGAAACTCGTGATATCTTTCTAGGAAATGACAGACCGTGAATAACAAAGGAATGAGACGGCGTCGAAGACGAGCCTGTTGAGGTAAGAAATCAAGTATATCTGCTTTATTTTTCAAAAGGAAATGGTCCTGAGTGATCCATTGCGCTATGCTAGAAGATAGTTGCGTTGCAAGAAACACTCGATTCCATACTGTGCAAATATACTGTAGATTCAGATTTGAAGACGACGGTGGGGGATAGAGGGAAAGCACAAATCGTGGAACCGGATTTTGTTTCAAGAATGCTCTCGCAATTGGAGTGTCGTTGAGTGAGATCAGGTTATGCCACTTTCTGGACGCAAGTCGCAAATGCAAAATATCAGGGACAGAGAGACAAGCAACAATCTGTGCTTGAAGCTCGCTTGGAAGTGCTGAGAACCGTTGTTCGAAGGTATGGGCAATTGTAGCTTTCAGTCCTGTCTGTTGCATCGTAATGAATTTTTTCTCTTTGCAACAACCATCAAATTCGCCTACTTTCCTTTCACTCTCAATCCTAGAAATTCGTGGCTTTGACTTGTTAGTCTTTAATCGTGATCGAGAAGATTGGCTTTGACTTTCGAGTATTTTCTGTCTCATTCTTTCAGCTTTTCGACTGTCGATGACCGAAATGAATGATTTTGACGCAGAGCTGGTGGATTTTGCTCCATTGGACCCTTTCTCCTCTTCGCTAGGCCCATCGGATCCCTTGAGCTCCGAAAGATACCTTTTTGAACCGACTTCGACGATACGCAGAGGCTCTTTTCCCTTCCAGTCTTTTCCTGAGGTCGAATTTACTGGCTCCAATGCGATATCTTTAACCTCCAATCTATCTTTGATGTCTTCAAAGACTTGCACAGCTGGCACGAGATAACAAAGTCCGGTCCCAACGTAGCCAGCAACAACGTGACCATAGAAGTGTCCCAGGGTTTGGTCTAGAATACCCGAGCCACAGTCTCCATCCTGAAGAGATCCGTCCAAATGTGCAGAATAAAGCTCTTGAAAAGTAATTCGATTGGGCAATCGCATGTAGGATGCTGTGGCGTTTAGCTTGCCGCTCAAGAACTTCGAGGAGGCGGTCATGGTGACAATTGTGACGTCTCCACTAATCTCCATTGGTGGCCTAGCTTGTAGAAATCTTTGAGCAGCATTGGCACCCCAACTTATTTCATTGCTGCTGCTAGGATAATTGCCACTTAGCTCTACTAGTGCATAGTCAAGAGACTGTTTGTTACTAGACTCTGAATGCAGCGCCAGCTTTCCAACACGGCCGAGACTTTGAGGTGTAATAAGCGCTCTCTTCTGAGATTCTTCTTCATCATTACCTGAACTGGTTTCACGTGATAGCTCCACACCTGAGTCACAGGAAGGTTGGCTAGTGATCGATAAAGTATCAACATCAAGAGAAGAGGAGTTGTTTCCACTCGGCATCGGAGGATTAATCTCAACATCGTCCTCTTCTGAATCGCTCATGCCGTCGAAATCGCAATCGTCAAGGTCTGGGGTTGAAAGTTCTGATGAGAACAAGCTCATTAATTCCGAGAATGCATGACCAGCAGTTAACTGGTAGGTTTTGTCTTTGGTAAATAGGATTGGACCGCCAGTGACTGGTCGCATTGCACTACTATCCGAGTGAGGTACAAATAGACGTCCGCCGAGGGAAGTATCTCCAGATGCGGAGAAGACTGGAGTCTCGTCCACTAGAGCTGCATCAAACGATAAAGTCGATGGGATGTCTTCTTGAGCCAGGAGATCAGGAAGTTTGGCTGTGTCGCCAAGTCCGATTGGAGGATAGTCTCTCATTACCCCGGTCTTCGTTATGCCACTCTCCAAAATGGCCCTCCTGACTGCTTTCCGTGCCACGGCATCGGTCGAGCATATCAATATCTTGGGCTCCGCTTTTTCCTCAGTCCGACCAATCATGTAAATCCCAAAGCTGAGGGCGGGACCATATTTGCATGAGTTCTCAATACACTCCTTGATCTCTGGGCTGATCCGAACCCACGCCTCCCGCACAGGTCCTACTGCTTCCCAACAGGAATATTTCCCCTTGGCCAGAGATCCTCTCTTGTCTCCTACCGAACTCCTGTCCCATTGACTCTTCGATTTACCGAAACCAAGAAATCTTGTAAGGCTCGCCATATCCGCTCATAAATTTGTGCCTGATTTTAGAAGACATATATATGGCGAAGTCGTGCAAACGAACGCCACAGCTTTTTTGGAGACGGCGACATGATGAAGAGGAAGAGAGATGGGACATGGAAGGATGTGATGTTCAGAAGACTCAAAGTATTGGATGATGACTAGGGGTCGACGAGGTTGTCTTCCGCAGCCACTAAGGAAGGGAAGTCAATAGGCCCGAGAGAGATGCCTTGCAGTACCAGGGGGTGTCCGAATGCGGACTAGACAAGTCACGGATCAGGTTGACGAGGACTCTTCAGGTCTGGCTTGGTGAGCAGCGAGCAGCAAGCACTGCGGTCCGAGTGGATGATGGGGGCACAGCCTCTCCAGCGCCTGTAAAAGTTGGCCCCAATTTCACAGCGTGCACAGGCCAATATTTGAGAGACAGCCACCAAGGCTGGGCGATCTCGGTGCTTCCTCGGGACATGGTTGAGGCACTCCGATCTTACGGCCTCATCTTACCGGTACCTGGCCGGCGGGAAAGGGCCGAAGAAACAATGTTGATCGATTTCGTATGTTTCGTGACATTCTGCCTCTGAGCTGGAGCACCTTCATAATGTCGCTGTCCCTACACCACTCTCTTCTTTTGAGCTTGCCATCCTGTTCGCCCAACTTGCTTCAATCATGGCATCTCTTGATCTGACGTTGAGAGACCAAGTCTCTCTATCAATGCGACCAATCGTGGTGCAGCAGTTCTGGGGGCCGCCAGAATCCCCTATCACATCCCTTGGAGGACACAGGATCACGAGACTTGACAGTTTCTTTGGCACCTATTTCCAGTATTATGCCGAGCAATGCAATCTCATTGGGCGACACGCAAGAGGCATGTGTTCATCCATTGAGACGCACCAAGATATCATGAGCATATCGCAACTGCTCCAACAACCTCTGACTCGGGAAGAGGTACGGAAGGTAATAGGCGGCTTCTTGAAAGCAGCCGACAAAGAACAGCACGACAATTCAATCAATCTCGTAGCTCGCTTGCTTCTCATGATTAAGTTTGGCGATCTACCACATGAGTGCCTGGGAGGGCGGCACCTCGATTGGAACCACGGAAACCTATCCGAGTTCGTCCACGATTACTTCTCCCGTCCCCCGACTCGTAGTCATCATCGTATCAAGCTTGAGAAATCGTTCAATGCAATGAACATACAACGCATAGCGGGGATTGAAATCAGGTGGACCGACAACTTGGCAGACCACTTGCGTATGATGGATGATGATAAAGCAATTGCTGTCTTTCATCATGCCTCTTTTCTTGAATACCAGCTACACAAGTAAGTCCAACAATTAAACACGCTGGATTGATAGACTGATGGTGAAATGACAGCCCCATGTTTCCGCCTCGGTTCATTGAAGAGACTCTCAGGACACTAGCCCTCTTATTTCCCAAGTACGACCTGGTAGCCAAGAAATGGTTCTCCGGCCTTTCTTCGACCGCACATCGTCTTGATATGCAAATAATTCAGATAGGAAGCTTAAATGCCGAACTGCGGCAGCTTGAAAATTTCACGTATTGGCATGACCGTCTTGTGATTTTGAAGGAAGTATATGATGATGCTAGACCAAATACCTTATCCCAGTGGTGGTACGATCGCCGGAATGGTCCGCAGTGGTACACATTCTGGGTTGCCTTGTGGGTTTTGATCTTGACAGTTTTCTTCGGCTTGGTACAGTGTGTTGAAGGAGCTCTGCAAGTGTATAAAGCTTTCGGTTGAGTTTCACTCAGCGGATACGCGCACTTATATCTTATGCACCTTAGCCTCAATAAGCATCAAGAGAGAACCTCTACCCGTCAAGAGGAAACCGATCTACAAAGTTGAAGGTGTTCACCCCAGTGGCGATACTCGAAACAATCGTCAGAATCTCGTTATGGAAGACTCCTAGCGCAGAGCCAAGGCCATTCACGCTTTTCAATACACTTCCCACACTTCCCAGAGCACGCATTGGTTTTCCGCACCGATATCTATCAAGAAGGATCTGGCTTGGTCGACCAGCTGGGAAGAGCGTGCGTGTGGTACCGTTCCCCACGAAGAGCCCTTCAGCACCAGAAGAGATGATTATACTGTCAAAGCCAGTAGCATTGGAGGCAGAATAGGTCTGATTGATACCAAACTTTAGAATTTCGCTCACAACTACCGTATTCACGCCCAGGGCAGAAAAAGCCGCAGCCAATTGCCCGCCTATAAAATTGATACGGCGGATTTAGTACTAGCAAGCACGCCTACCGTAAGGCTCACGATTGAATTAAGTTTGTTGCTAAAAATACGGATGGATTCCGTCGCGTTGTTGTTGTTGTCGTAATATCTCGGATCTGGGAGAGGAGATGCAACTCCTATGACAGAAGCGACACGTTTAGCCGGCTCGTTTGTGAGATGTTGAGCTGAGTGATGACATTCTCTTGTATGATTTAGGATTGGATATGCGAAACTTCGAAACGAATAGCGTTGGTGGGAGGATGTTGCTCTCCAGGAATTAGGCTGTTGAAAAATAGGCGGGGTTGGCTTTAGACATCGGCGAATGTATTTTCTGTGCCGCGGAACAAAACTCTAGAGATAGAGCGTGAGAGCGTAGAGAAAAATCCTTTCCCAATTGTTTCGAGCAAAGTTGGTCCCCTCTTTTCAGTTTCAGTTCCATCCATACGAGGACATAGTGCAGAAACAATACTTAAAGTTTGAAAAGCGCCAATCTACACCTCATCGCATTATACAAGGAGCGGAGGTGTGAAACCGTACGCAGTAGACAGATTCTCATCTCCACATACTTATATACACCCGTAAATACGGAGAATACAAGTGGCCGCCGAATCAATTGTGTTCCTTACCACGGTGAATTTCTTAAGCCTCCACAGCAGAGATACCAGGCTGAAGTGGTTGTTCAGCTTTGACTAATTCACCACGGCCGTGTGGTCGGAAGAATGTGGCCGTGCGAGACCATGTGAGACGAAATGGAGGGAATTGAATGTAGAGAGTGAAAAGATTTGTTGGAAGGAAGATGTCGGTGTGACGTTGCCAGGCTGACGCAGTAGCATCTGATCTGATTAAGATAGATTGGCGACTTATATTTCCGATTCAGATCTACATTGAACAGGTTCCCCTGCTCAACTGAGGATAACTAGAGACAGACTTCAAATCCACAGTAATGGGATGACATCTCTTCTAGACCTGGAATCCAGGTGGCTAATAGTCAATATCTTGAGTTAAAGTTTCATGCCCTCCATTTGCGATTTATGTGATGGGCATGTTGTGGAACAAACAATTGCGGGAGAGATCGACTTTTCCTTGTGGCTCAATGAGGAATGTTTCGAGAACAGGCGGTCTAGAAGGGTCCCTGGTTGTACCCAGTAATCTCCGATATGCTTGAGTTTATTACTCAACCAACATCCAAGGTAGTACGAACTACCTGCGATGGGAAATTAGCTTAGCAAGATCTACATTTGCCTTACCAATCCTGTGCTCATTTCTTGAGAATGGCCCGGACAAACTTGACTCTTTTGCGACAGTCAATCGTGGAACTGCCCAGGAATTATCCACCGAGCTATCGAGGAATTAATACTCTCAAGAAGATGTTGCAGTCCGTGCGAGTCAAAAGTATCTCTGACGCCCAGAGAGAAATTCGCTGTGTGATGAAATCATCCGCATGTCTACATCGATTAATCTCAGATGGTCCTCGCAACCAGGGTCCCACGATATAGTCCGCATGCCTAGCCTTCGACAGAAAGAACAAGGGAGCAATCAAACAATCAGATGTGAACTGGATTGAGACTGGTTATGCTGCCTTCCGCGTTCGCATCGGTAGTTAAGACTTTCCTCAGCGGGCAAGGTTTGGAGTAATTGTGTCTGCGTTCTGGCTGATCTTAAAGAGAGATTGTTTCGAATAGCAATTGAATGCTCTTGAAGGTTTTTTTTGGCGCCATAGAAGGCATGAGTAAAAATTGTCCACTCTGGATTCGGTGGTCCGGTCGAGACTCTCCATACGTTTCAAGGTATCATCAAATGTGTATGAGGGGGTATAAGAAGAGCTTCTTCATGGATAAGCTCTTGGTAATTGCGCAGCTCCACATTAATCTTGATAGGTAATGTCCTAAGGAAATGAACAGTCATTGAAGGTCGGCGTGATGTTGTTGGCGTTCTCGCCATGTCGTGGCGGCTTGAAGAACATTAAAAATCAAGAAAGAGCTGTGAGGCTAGCGCATCGACAGTATGTACTGACTAAATATCTTGCTTCCGTGGATTTGATATCATGGACGTGATGCATCATTTCGGGCTGGCGTCAATAATGGGCGGATTGAGGGATTGGAGATGACGGAAAGGAAAAAGAGCAGCGGAAAGGGAGCGAGAAGGAAGTGGACAGATGCCGCAATTAGCTCACGTGAGGGGTCGAACTTTCAGAACGGTATCTCCAAACCTCTTTCCAGTAATAAAGGATGATCTAATTTCTTGTCTTCTGCTCTTAATTTGCTCATCTTTTATACGAGCCATCTAGGTATTTCTTCTGCAATCTCGGTATCACGTGATACAGACCAATTCTCTATCCCCCTGAGGTTTTCCAACTTTTCCGTCTCGCAGCCATGAACATCAACATCAACCCACCCA
Organism: Arachnopeziza araneosa; assembly: GCA_003988855.1. Taxonomy (NCBI): domain Eukaryota; kingdom Fungi; phylum Ascomycota; class Leotiomycetes; order Helotiales; family Arachnopezizaceae; genus Arachnopeziza; species Arachnopeziza araneosa. The sequence goes on from QYAI01000177.1 coordinate 8,859, forward strand.
CCCAAATCAACAATACGTCAATCAATTTGGTCTTTTTTTTTCTCGATCTTGCGCTGCTACCGTACATTTGTAAATCCTCTAGCAAGATGTCATGGATGGAAACACCGACAAAGGACCGCTGAAACTCTCGCACGAACTTCCTCGTTTGTACTTCACTTCCCTCCTCTCCACAGCTCTTGCGTACCAAAATCTGCACTCTTCTCTATTGTTCGGGCCGTTTGATGGGAACTGCTCGTCCTCAACAGCATTACATCATCCCGGGCCCCAGACGCCCTGCAGCAAGCCACCAACCCCGCGTTAGTGCCTGTCCATCATCAACGGGAACCGCCTCACAACAAGAATGCTCGCCGAAACTCGACCCACTGACAGCTGCACTCCTCCCATTCCAGGAATTGCGCTGCAGTCAATCTCTTTCGATCTTCGGGCCTTCTGAGGGGCTCCAAGTTACCCAGCTGTCAGGGAAACAGGCGTGCGCCTCCCTATGAGCTGATGCCGAGAATCGATTGCGGGGTAGGTCAGAGATTTTATCAACAGCTACATAAATTATGACGTCCTACTCATGCTCTTTGCTTTCTCTCCCTAACCCTTCTTTTGTCCCTTACGACGACCTCCTCACTGTGGGGTTCTGGGCCTCATTATTCTGCTTCATTTATACCAGTCTCCAGATTTTCCTCAGGCGCAAAACCATGGCTGGGGCGAAAGCTCTGCTCCTAAGCTCTCTATTTGGATTGCTTCTCACGACAGCATATTCTCAAACTGCCACAACAACAAGTTTCAGAGCTATTTTCACAGTCCCGGCGTCAGCGGATGCATCTGTCCCTCTGGTTCCCAATATCTTCGACCCAGCAGCCGTCAATGCTCAAGATGCTTGTCCTGGGTATACGGCCGCGAGTGTAGTACGAGCAGCGAATGGTTTCACTGCAGCTCTTACCCTGGCCGGAACTGCTTGCAATGTCTATGGGACAGACGTTGGTGATCTGACATTGACCGTGGAGTATCAGGCTCAAGGTCGCCTGCACGTGGAAATCACGCCGACTTATATTGGAGCCGCGAATTCCTCGTGGTTTCTTCTCCCTGAAGAATTGGTCCCTATACCTCAAGTTGATGCCAATTCGGCGTCGGTGACGGACTTGAGTTTTATTTGGACCAATAACCCAACGTTTTCATTCTCGGTCATCCGTCAAGAAACAGGAGATGTCCTGTTTTCTACAGCCGGATCGAAGCTCGTGTTTGAGAATCAATTCGTCGAGTTTGTCAGTTCACTACCAGAGAACTATAACCTCTATGGTCTTGGAGAGGTGATCCACGGTTTGCGGTTGGGAAACAACTTTACCCGCACAATTTTCGCCGCAGATGCAGGAGATCCAATTGATGGGAATATCTATGGGAGTCATCCTTTCTACCTAGATACTCGTTATTACACCGTGGATCCTAAAACTGGAGATTTAACTTATGCACCCAATGCCACCAATTCGAGTACGGAGTACGTGAGTTACTCTCATGGGGTATACAATCGCAACGCTCATGGGCAGGAAGTCTTGTTACGGCCCGGAAACGTGACATGGAGAGCACTTGGTGGAAACATTGATCTTTATTTCTATTCAGGGCCCACACAAAAAGAAATCACCAAATCCTACCAAGAGACAGCAATTGGTCTACCTGCAATGCAGCAATACTTTACCTTTGGCTACCACCAATGCCGTTGGGGTTACGCGAACTGGTCCGAACTTGCCCAAGTCGTTGAGGATTTTAAAACTTTCGGTATCCCTCTGGAGAACATCTGGACAGATATCGATTACATGAACCAGTATCGTGATTTTGACAATGACCAAGGTCGTTTCGGATACGCGGAAGGTGCAGAATTCCTCTCTCAACTGAACGCTAATGGTCAGCATTACATCCCAATCGTTGATTCAGCTATATATGTCCCCAACCCGGAGAACTCATCTGATGCCTATACACCATTTGAGCGAGGAAATGCTTCTGATGCTTTTATTTTAAATCCCGACGGATCATTATACATTGGCGAAGTCTGGCCAGGATATACAGTCTTTCCCGACTGGATCGGTTCTGTACTCAACGGCACTGGCGCATTCTCCTGGTGGGCTGATGAAATGAGTCGCTGGCATAGTAATGTGGCTTTCTCTGGAATTTGGATTGACATGTCAGAAGTTTCTTCTTTCTGCGTTGGTTCTTGTGGAAGTGACAACTTAACCATGAATCCTGTCCACCCTGGCTTCAGCCTTCCAGGAGAACCTGGGAATCTTGTACTCGGTTATCCCGAAGGTTTCAATCTCACTAATGCAACTGAAGCCGCTTCAGCTTCAGCAGCAGCTTCATCTCAAGCATCCGTAGCATCTGCTAACGCCGCGCCAACCACATCTTTACCAGCAATTCGTACTACACCTACTCCTGGCGCACGATCAATTGAATATCCACCCTATGTACTCAACAACGTTCAAGGCGCTCTCGACGTTCATGCTGTTTCTCCAAACGGAACCCATCATGGAGGATTTGTAGAATATGACGTTCACAATCTCTTCGGACATCAAATCCTCAATGCAACGTACCACGCTCTCCTTGGTATCTCTCCTCTCCTTCGCCCCTTCATCATAGGACGATCTACTTTTGCCGGAAGTGGCAAATGGGCTGGCCACTGGGGTGGAGATAACACGTCTTTGTGGGCATATATGTTCTTCTCCATCCCCCAGGCCCTCTCATTCTCCCTTTTCGGCATTCCCATGTTCGGCGTCGACACCTGCGGATTCAACGGTAATACAGATGAAGAACTCTGCGCACGGTGGATGCAGCTTTCAGCCTTCTTCCCCTTTTACCGAAATCACAATAGCATCGGTGCGATTTCACAGGAGCCTTATCGCTGGGCTAGCGTAACTACTGCCACCAAAACAGCCATGAACATCAGATACTCACTTCTTCCTTACATTTACACCACCTTTTATTTAGCACACTCTACAGGTAGCACAGTGATGCGCGCTCTCGCCTGGGAATTTCCCAATGATCCATCCTTGGCATCCGCTGATCGTCAATTCCTTCTCGGTAGTGATCTCCTCATCACACCTGTCCTCAATCAAGGCGCTGATTCTGTTGATGGCGTTTTCCCAGGTGGCAATAGTGAGATATGGTACGATTGGTACAACCACACTGCGATTCAAGTGCCCTACGTCGGGGCTAACATCACCATCGACGCCCCGTTAGGACATATCCCCGTTTATGTCCGTGGCGGAGCTATCCTCCCACTCCAGGAACCTGGCATGACAACAAAAGAAAGCAGAAGTAATCCGTGGGGTTTGATTGCAGCAACCGGCCTTGAGAGCACAGCTAAGGGAAGTCTTTATCTGGATGACGGAGAGAGTTTAATTCCTAATGCTACCCTTTGGGTGGATTTCAGACTGAGGGCAAACAAGTTGTCAGCTACTGCGAGAGGACTGTTCGAGGATGTCAATGCGCTAGCGAATGTGACAATTCTTGGTGTAACTGACGAGGTAAAAAAAGTGAGTTTTAATGGCGTGAATTTGAGTAGCGGGTGGTCATGGAATAAGACGAGCGAGGCACTTTATGTGAAGGGTTTGAATAATGCCACTGCGAGTGGTGCTTGGAATACAGACTGGGTATTGGATTGGTGTTGAGCTCGCGAGTACGCAGTCACCTAAATTGGAAACTTCATAAAGATAATATAGTCACCAGAAATTTAGAGAAAGATTCGACATGGCTCCATTCTGAACCCCGACTCGTGATTGTGACATCTCTAGCGGCTCAAATGAACGTATCACGGCGTCCATGTGGCTGTCAGGAAACAAAGTTTCAATACGGATCGTACCTTCCTCAAAAGGACGCATTGGCAAGTACTATCCACTCTCCAGTCTCCGTTCATCCACAAACACCTCTCAACATCATCATCAACAACAACAACAACAACAACAACAATATTTCCATCAATTCCGAAAATCTATTCTTATCTACGCTCATCTTCAACCCAATTCCATTCAAAATCTGCAGCAGGTCGATGACTCACCATGAGAGGATATCTTCTGGCTGGAGCAACATCGTTGGTTCTCTTTGCAGTGAATGCTGTCTATTTCGAGAAGAGGAGTGATCTGAAGGTTCTTCAACTGTATTTGGTGAAGAAGGCTCCTAGGCTTTCGAAACAGGCTTTGGAGGCTCGGCAAGGAGTTGTGTATTCTCCGCTCGCCCGTTTCTATGAGCAACCTGTATACTTAGTCCCTTTGGCACTCCACCGCAACGCAAACCTGCCATCCTCGATACTGGAAGCAGTGATTTGGTCATTCTGAAGGACAGATCCGCTACATGTGCTTCTACATATCCGTTCTTCTCGATTCCATGCGCAGAGTTTCCGTCATGTAATGCTCTCTCAAACCTGCCTCGCACTCTGCTAATCACACTAGACGATGCGAATCGTTCTTCTACTTACGAGTATATTGACAGCGAGTTCATCACAGCCTTTGAGGATGGTGAAAGTATTGAACCTTTTTTAGAACGACTGACTTGATTCAAAGCTGACAACAACTTTAGAAGGAACTAGAGATTGGGCCTATGATATTGTCAGGTTTGGCAATGCCCAACTCCTCAAGGCACAATTCGGGATTCAGTACCAAGGAGATCGGAGTAGGATATCCATTTATTGAGACTTGGTCATACCGGAACCATCACCCACCGTATCCTAATCTCCCGACGCTACTTATTCAACAGGGCTATACTACATCGACAGCTTTTAGCGTATGGACCGACGATCGTATAGGTATTTCTGGTAAAATTTTGTTTGGAGGTATCGACACGGACAAATTCACAGGCGAGCTAGCCGCCATCAACGTCATCCCCTCTAATTTCAATACCCAGCTGACCGAGTTCATGGTCCGCTTACTTAGCGTCATGGCGACCGATTCAACCGGCAACAATATTCTAATGAATGTGATCTTAGACACAGGATCGACTATCGCCTACTTGGACGATACATTGGTCCAGAATATTTGGGATTTTGTAGGCGCAACTAGGTCCACCGAGTTGTCGAACTCCGCCGATATAAATTGTTCTTTAAGCACAAGTACTACGACAATCGGCTTCTTGTTTGACGGAACTGCGATTCAAGTTCCTCTGAAGTAACTGGTTCTTCTTCCGGATGATCCTAGTATAGATGGGCCGAACTGTGCATTTGGTATTGCTAAACAAGGTACGGGTGTAGCTATAATTGAAGACACCATCCTCAGTTCTATGTACGTCGTTTATGATATGGATAGAAATCAGGTTTCACTTACTCGAGCAGTGTTCAACTCTACAACGTCAAATGTTGTGCAGATCATGGCTAGCCCCTGAGGCATAGACTGTGGCGTTGGCGAGAACACCATACATGGGTACTTAGAGATCACAGACAGACTCCTTAACTGTCTAAATACATGCTTCACCTAACATGTCGATGCTCAGGAGTATGAATGGTTATTCTACTAATTTGCCTTCACATTGAGACTTTTAATTCGTTGTTGATATCCAATACATTACCAATCCCCATGGTATTCTTAAACCTAGGTATCACAATAATGAGAGCTTCATCCTGAAGCTCGGGAAACACATCTTCCACCTCGAGTATCCAATCGCAAACTTAATACCACAACGTACAACCACCCCAAGCACATATTCTACTCTTAAACACTTCCAAATATTTAGCACAACAAACGACTTCACGCCTCAATCTTGAGAGCCAAAATCCCTGTACTGAGCTTCCATGATCTAAGTTGATGGACAAGCTCTCTGTTGGGTGACAAGAGAAGAAGAAGAAGAAGTCAGAGAAAGCTGATTCATTGCTAGCTACTGTGCCGGTTCCTTCAAAGGAACCGGTCTTGCTTACTAACTAGCCTAGCCCTAACCCTAGCCGTCGCGTGACTGAGTCTCGTCACGTGACACTCTCTCCAACCACGTCCTCCCTAAGATGGAACTGCCAATATATATAATCAAAAATTAAGAAATCTGGTCGAAATGGGTATCGCTCATCGTAAAGATGCATTGTAAACAGATTGGGATTGTGATAGCAGTGTTTTGATAGCACCGCTTCCTCGCTTGCGCTGGGCGAAGCAATTTGGGTTAGAATTTCCCATTGTAGAGAGAGGTCAGATTGGAGTTTTAAGTACTTAGAAGAATTTCAGTGATACAGAATGCACAAAATAGCAAGAAAGCGATAAGAAGAGATTGTAAACATGAGCGGAGATTTCGTGATATAGAAATCAATCTGTGTTGAATTGTTTTGCGACTGGTCTGTAAATACGAGGGCCTCTGCCTTACACGAGGAACGCCGAAGCTAATTTGGTCCTCGAGACTCCATTTCGACGCGATTATCCTTACATCTGTTGAGAGCTATCAAACTTGCTCAGACATGGGGTACTCATTTCCCTCGATTGTCTTCCACAAAATCACATCTCTTTCCTTCAAGATCGCAATTCTTCCCGTGGTCAATTTTCAGGTCTTTGAAGTTTCCATTTTTTAAGTTAAATTGAGCCTGGTTTAGGTGAAAGGCAATTTTCTGAGAAGCTGCCGACATGCGACAATTGGAAGGGTGTTTGATACTGGGCCTATGAATTAGTGCGGCACGTGGTGGATGTCACCACGTGATAAGTGTGTTATAAACAACTACCTACCTACCTAGGTATCTCTGAGTATTTGAACGAGGCAATACATGAAATTTAAATAAATCAAAGGTTCTCTTGGTTATGTCTATTGGATCATGACTGGGCAGCAAATAGTTCACACCTTATAAAATCACGCCAGCCTCTTAATTCCCACCATTAGTAAGCCAAGCTAATTACCCATACATGTAGCAGAAAGGTCCATCGATCGTGCTCATCAACTGACTCAGCGTATAAGTCTCTGGCCGAACGTTGCTGATGTCCATAACATCAGTCAGTTTCTGCAGAGTTCCTCCACCAAACATCTGAGTTCCACCAGACATGACCTGCTGACGGTTGGCCAAGTTCTGACCTTGCCAGATCGTCCACGTACGGTCAATTTGGGCGTGAAGAAGCCAGAAAGCGGGGTCATTGGGACTGGTGTAGAAATCCCCACCGGGATCTGAACCGATCGTGAAATGAGCCGACGAGTGGACGCCAGTGCCACCTTGCACGTTGGTCTGGAAAGTGCCAATGTCATTAGCAGTGGTGATGAGTGAAGCTATTATGGCGGTCGTTGTATAGCGCGAGGTGAGATATGGACCAAGATCACGTCGTAGACAGCGAGTGTTCAACCCAAAACCATCTGATTGAGGATTCCTGGGTGGAGCCTAAATTGGAAGGGTCAGCATGGCTATCAAGAATATAAAACACAGTCGATGAAGAGATACACTCTCGAGCACAAAGTATAGATCTGAAACAGATGTTTTGGTTAGTGGATTTCTTACCGGATCTGCCATCGGCGAAACTGGTCCAAGGCGAACTGTCATATTTGCAAATGGACCAGTCAGAACACATCCACCTCCATTTTGCGCGGGGCTAGTGTAGGTTGCTTGGTGTGCAATTTTCTGTCCATTCCCTGACATGGATGTAGCTGATCCATCAAACTGCATAATATTAGCAAATTTTAGGTTTATCAGAGTTCATGTCTTTGGCGAAGGTTAGATCAAAAAAGCACTTACAATTGGTGATGTCTCTGGATTAGCTGCCCACCTGCCCCAGTCCCAATACGGTTGAGTTCCATTATATCCACACTCTGTCTTGAGAGCCTGCTCGTAACTCCACGTGAAATATCTGTAACGCGAAAAGTTAGTCACGTCAAGTTAAATTTCGATCAGAGTTCCAACCTGTGCCATGATAAGAAGCTTCCCTAAGGTTCTGAGTTAGTGATACCCTTTCATCTAGCTTTCATACTTACAGTGCTGTGGATGTAAGGAGTTTGTTGCATGTGCGTCACAACAAAATCTTCATAGCGAGTTACAGCTCCTGGGAATTTTCCCTTAGGAAGTTTTGATGGAGCTGCGATCAGGCATTGAACAGCTTTGATATAAGCTTTGCGATCATCCACTGAGACATCACCCCTGTTCGAGTGTTTCGTCAGCTCTAACCGGCTTGAACTAGTATCTGAGGAATCGCATACCATTCTTTGCGAATCACGAGCTTGTCTTTTGTACAATTGACAGACTTCGCAAGTTGGGCTGTCCATGCGGTATTGGCTTTAGTTTGCAAATCTCCAACGGCATCCGCAGCTGCCAAACTGAACCATAGGGCGAGAGATGCTAGAGCGTATAACGCCCTGCAAAGAGACATGATGCTCAGCGTTGAAGCAAGATGTTCTGGAAAGGTTCAGTCTGTGACTTCCAAGAAAGGGACGTGTTCAAATACACAAGACGAACGCCAGTAAGCGAACGGTTGTTTTTTTTATAGCTGATTCATCAACATGAGAGGCAAATAAAATCCCTACGGTTAATACGGCACGGCTTGAAGGCCCGTCCGAGTCTTTTTACTGTTTGTATAATGGGATCTGGAAGTAGACTTTGGCGAAATATCTGCCGGCTACGAATGACTTGATCATGAGTAGGTTCGGGTCGGGGGGAAGATGAAAATCTTTCGACAAGGGTGTGGCGCAATCTGGGGAGGAAATGGTTCTAGTGGTTGGGGAAAGAAGCACATGCTGGGTCTGATATTGGGGAACAAAGCTTGTAAACACGGATGGATTTTGTGACGAGAGCTTGGAATATAGCCGGTAGCCTTTGTTGATTCGATGCGTCGTCTACTTTGCCTCGTAAAAATATATCAATATGTCTTTCGTAAGTAAGCACTTACCCTAATTGCATCTAGGTCCAACAACCAATAGAGATGCACTCTTCGTTCTGCAAAGTAGGTAACTCTTGGCTCTACCAAAAAGATCGCCGATGTTCAAAGGTTACGAGAAATTGGTTACGGTCCTGCCTATGACAAAGTTTAATACTGTACGTTTCAAAGAGAGTTTTGCCATAAACGCCAAGCCTAAAAAGCTCGGTAGCGTTTCAAATAACTATGGACCATATACTTGAGCGCTTTGGTGCTTACCGAACATCAGATGGTAGGCATTTAAACATTCTAGTCGAGCTGATATGTCGTCATGGTGGCTAAGTCCTCCCCGACAGGGCAAGTTATATTGTGTTGAAGCGCAATTAATCAAAATGGTCCCATTTGTGCGGCACTTGGCTGGTAGAGGAGTGTGCACGTACTTGTTCCAATAAGACTTATTGCCCAGGATGAACATGAAAAATTGACGAAGTGGAAATAAAGTTGGAATCTGGCACGTTGAGAATCTCGGTACGGCTAAATGCCTGCATCCAAATTGCCCAAGGAGAGTCCCGAAATAGTCGCTTCGGCTATGTTGTTCCAGCTAGCCCTTCATTTCGGCCACCCTTTTCTTCCTGCCAACTTTGCGCCGCTTCATCTTTAGCTTCGCCTTTCCATCGATTATCGTCACTTGACTACACAGAGCGCGATATGAAAATCCACATACCAGTGGATTTAATTTTCTTTAGCAGCGTAACCCAAGCCGGAGATTTTTTTATTGAAAAAGAATTAAAATGTTACACGATGTTACCAGGTGGGCTTAGGGCCAGGGATTTTTCTCGCCATCACTCGCTTCAGGGTTCTCATGTCACCAACTGCCTCATGGTCCAATGAGGGCTAAGCGGTTGGCAACGGATGGCTCATTGTTTACTTTAACCCAACAACCCGGTGGATCATGTTTTCCCCAGACTTTCCCAAATGCCGGGCAGCGTTTGCAGTCACTTTTAATTGAGATATAGATCTGGAAACAGAGCAAGCGGGGAAACTCCGCTAAGAGTGAGAGGTGTGAACGCCTAACAGGCTGTACGGTTCTTTTGATATTCTTATTTTTTTCTCCTTGTTATCACTGTCTTGGCGTTAAAGATCATGAGAGGTCGGCACTGGCGATTGCTTATGCCGGATCGTTCTCATACGATTCCTATTGTATTTATTATCTGAGAAATACTTGTACCTACTTTTATTTCTCATAGTGTTTCTCATCCGTCATTGTTCGAATTTAGCGGGAAATGGTTCAGCAATCCAACTTTTTCGCCTTCGCGGCGCTCTTCATCTCATTCCTCTCCGTTCTTGTTGCTGCTCACCCTGGCGAGCATCATGATAAAATTCAACTCCATCAGGATATGCAAAAGCGTGGGCTTGAAGCTGTAGAACAGGCCAGAGAGTTAGAAAGCTGTTCAAACGACGAGGAGGCACAAGCTCGGTCAGTGCGTGCTGCTGAGCGACGTGCTGCAACTGTAGCAAGACTCAGAAAAGAGCGTGGTCTTGAAGATGGTAAGTTTAGATTTTGATTTCATTGATGGGAAAAATTGTTGAGGTTGGAGTTAAAACCCTGAAAATAAAGCATCGCTCAGTTCCACCAACACGAGTTTTGACTGACTATTCTTAGTACCAATGCTTCATGAACGCAACATGCTTCATGAGAGAACCTTAACTCAGTTCGAAGGTTATGAGAAAGCGGGACACGACAGGAGCAAGGCGTTCAAATATAACTCTTCGACCCCAGAAGCCACTGTCTTTAGCGCCAACACTTCCTGCATTCTCACTCCTGATAATGCCAACGGCCCTTACTATGTCCTTGGAGAACACATCCGCACAAATGTCGTTGAAAATCAGATAGGCATTCCGATGCACTTGGAAATGCAATTTATAGAAACCTCCACCTGCAAAGGAGCCCAACCCCTTGTGGTTGATATCTGGTCTTGCAATGCTACTGGCGTATACAGTGGAATCAGCGCCGCTGGCGAGGGTGGTTTGGATGCGACATTCTTGCGTGGCGTTCAACAAACCGATGCTGATGGTGTTGTCAACTTTGACACCATTTTCCCGGGTCACTACTCTGGACGTGCTACTCACGAACACGTTATCACCCATAGCGGAGCTACAATTCTGCCTAATGGTACTTTTCAAGGAGGTCATGTCTCGCATCTCTCGCAAATGTTCTTCGATCCAACACTCATCGCAGCTGTGGAAGCCACTGCTCCGTACAACACCAACAGGATTGCCAAGACGGCCAACGATGCTGACTTGTTCACTGGATACGCGGCAAACGCTGCTTATGATCCGTTCCCAAATTACATTATGCTTGGCGACAAGCTTTCTGACGGCCTCTTCGTCTGGATTGAACTTGGTATCAAAGCTGTCAATGACGTTACCGCATATGCCACAAACGCTGCGGTCCTACAAGCAGATGGAGGACATGATAACCCTGCTTTCAACATGTGGGTTGTCGCGACACCACCCAATACCCATGGATAAATTCGATAGAATTGGGGAGGAATGGAGCGACATGATTTCGTGGCAGTTTCGATATGGAATTAGTTTTTTTTGTGACATGGCTCGTATCTCAATGCTTTTGTACATGGTTCATAATATCCAATTAAATGAGCTACTAGAAAATGACAACAAAATTTCCAAGTGATGCGAGGTATCAAATTTTGACGCCGCCATGGCAATGGCTGAGGAAATAGTAGCAGCCTTGAAATCTGAAGTAAGTGTGAAGACTTCTTGGCTAGAACGGCGAGTAACCTAAACTGTCCCTAAAGCGTGCGTTCAGTATGTTATAAAGAGAATAAGTCAAACAACTTATTTCTTGACCACACTTTTACTTACTGATTTGATTTGAATACCTCTGAAACCGTCACAGCGAAGTCCTCCCAGAGATGCTCACTCACATCACGAGTGACCTCGTTCGAAAACTCACAACTTTAGAATTGCGGAAAGATGGAGCCACAACATCCATGAAATAGATTACCGCCGGAAGATCTGCAAGAGAGATGTCACCAGTTCACATTAATAAAACGAGCTTTCCTGGTGGTGTGGCCATACAGCTTCTTCCAACTCTTTGCTCGTCCCTTCTAGCCATTTAGAAGTGTTACCTTCGACACAAACCACCCACAATAACTGCCGAGCGAAGTCACACAGAAGTCATCATTGTGGCAAATAAATTGCAGATGAGTTTATTTGTTAGGTAGAATACCCCGAGCATCCTTCTTGAACCCATGACTCAAGCCACAAAACTCGGGTTATGCCGTCGGAGGAGCAGGAACCCGGTCAGAGCGTGGATGGGAGCGTGGATGAGATGAGATGAAGATCTCATCATAGGGCATCTCGATTCATACTGGTCGTTCTTGGTTACCGTGGTCGTCTAATGCTTCGGCATATCAGTAACACTGACTTTTGCAGTTTTTTTTTTTTTTTTTGGATCCAGAGAGCATATGTCGCAGATTTTTTGACGGAGGTACTTTAGAAATCTCTGTATTCTTATAGTATTCTTTACAAGAACTAGGAAAATCTCGAGAGTCTTTATAAAAGGCAGCTATGGTGACTAGATCGTAGATCGTAGCACTAAGATACTATTTGAGTGATGTTATGTTTGTTGTATAAACAATGTTTAACTAACTGACTCAATTTTTGTGTCCCTCGAGTCTTCTTTGCGAAAAAGCCGCTCTGAATGACCAGACTACAAACTTCTCTCGCAGTGTTTACCTTGCACTGCCATCATCGTCATCATTTCCATCTCCTACATACCCATCCAAGCCGTTATCCCCCAAGAAATCATCCAGCAACCCTGCCACGTCTTCATTGTTCATATCTGCGAAAGCGATATGTGTATTCCCCTTCATATCAGGATTGTCTTTTTGCTCGCCCAGCTTCAAAACCGTCGCATTTCCTCCATACTTATTAATCCACATCGCCGCCAGTCGTGACTGTTTCACATATGGCCAGCTCTCGTCTCGATGATCACCCCACACAAACTGAATCGCAGTGAGGTTAGCAAGTTTCTTGAAGCGCTCAAGAGGAACAATAAAGGGGCCGAATCCAGGGCTTCTGCGAGTAGTGATATTGGCAACATCGGGAAAGACATATCCGATGGACTCGTAAGCCACGATGCCCTTGATGTTTGTGGTATTGCTCTTGGTAACAGTCATCTGTGCCCGGAGGCCACCGGCGGAATTCGTGAGGTACACAATGCTGTTGCCGAGTTTGCCGGAGTCGGCAGCGACGGACATGGCGTCTGAGTGGCGCTGGACATCGACATCGGTATCAAACTCATCGTAGCGAGCACTGGTAGCTTGCTCCCAGGCGGCAGCGTCAGTGGTTGGGAATTGTACATCTGGCCACCATTTTGGGAAGTAAGGACCGAGGTTCCAGCTTCCAAAATTGCCTTGGTCGCGGTATCTGGGTGTGTAGGTCACCTTCTCGCAAGCCCAGTTTGCGCGGCCAACTCGTGGTCCATCCCAGAGCATCACCGGGTAGTTCCTACGTAGGAATTTGTCTTTGTAGCCTTCCCCGCCATCCCATCGATTCTGGAAGACTTGAGTGCTGGAACTGTGCCACATGACGAGAGTAGTTGATCTTGGCGTCTGAGGAATAAAGTATTCCATGTATCCATGGTCACATGAGAGTGTTTGGCCGTATGGTCCTTGAAGTATTGTCCCTCCTATCTCGAAGCCCCCAGAGCGGTTGAGGATGATAGGTTGGTCGCTGTACTCATTTTGGGCCCTAGTATTGCTTGGCACTGCGGCAAGTACTAATGCCAGCCAAGATAGCTTCCTAAGCTCGAAATAAAATATACTAGAAAGCTGTTTGTTCGCCATCCCTTTGAATTGTATGCCATAGGGGAAATTCTTTTAGCTTTCTCCACATTGGGGCCTACTATTCTTAAGGGAAATCTTGCAAGAACCACGGATCTTTATGGCAGTGAAAAAGACCCACAAAGAAAATACCGAGGGACTTTTCAGACTTGCTTGCAGCCGCGGACAGAAGAGCAGCTAGCGCAGCTTTGATTCACAATGCTAATAGTATCCTAGAGTTCCAGTTAAATGTACCTTAAAACGGAATCTCGATGCCGACTTATGCGTGGATGAGGCATTTCGCAATCATAACTTGCGTTGTTTTTACAGTTGGCGGGAATAAAATATGGAATACGGCTTTACGCGGCAGAATGTTAAGCTCAGTACTAGTATGGCTTCAATCTTTATTTCGAGACTTAGACTGTACCTACCGTCTGCTCTTCCCAGATTCACCCCACAATTTTGAGGTGATAAACAATGTTCTGTGGCAATAGATGTGGCAATAGATGTGCGTAGATATTTTTCAGCACGTCATCTCAAGAGAAAACGCGAAGTTTTTGCATGAAGAGTTCCAACCTGATGTACCCACTTCATTTGGATAATATTATGGTCCAAGTAACCTGTGATGAAAATTACCCATCCGTTCTAAAATAGAGGCCAGCATGCGAGAACGATTTTTTACACGCACAGCTGCCGAAATACTGTATCCGCGATATCCGTAAATGGTCAAAATCTGCCACTTGGATCGACATATCGCTACCGAACAGCAGTACCGGTAAATTCCCGCAAACATAGGGAGGTACCTTTCACGTCAGAATGCCCCATAGTATTTATTATATGCACCCCGCATTTCCCCTCCCCGGAAAGCTTATTTCAGCCGCCAGAAGCGTCGCTAGGAAAATTAATGCAACTCCCGGCAGATCCTTGACGAGCTAACACGAGTTGAGATGCGGATCAATTAGGGCAAACAAATTAACATGCAGCCTCATTTCTTAGGTACTACCATGATTCCAACTTTTGGTGTACCGTTTGGCTAAAAAAGAATACACGAGAATATAAGAAACAGACGGTGACACTCTTGTTCGGGGTATCGGAGAAACTATATGCAACCTACAAAAATTAACTGATTGAATTCTTCGCCATGAAGAAACCGCTCCAATTCCTCAGCCTAGGCTGCCTCTTATCCAATACTCCAGTTCTTGGCCTGAGAATAGCTACCTCACTCCAATGGATCGAGCACACTCCGCAGCCCTATGCAATCAAGAACTTTTACAAAGGCAGTGACACCGCCACCCTCGTCAGCGGCGGCGTGGCCAATCTCGCGGCGGATTCATCCATCGATCTGGCCGCCAATGCCGAAACCCAAGGCCTCATCTCATACCCCTCGAACAAAAAAATCCGACTCATCTACGTGATCGTCGAAGCTGGCTATCGCGTCGTAGCCAACAAAGCTTCCGGCTCTGGCATCAGCAAGCTCGCGGACCTGAAAGGGAAGAAAATCGGTACCATGCCCGGAACATCCGCAGCTTACTTTATCAATAAGCTGCTGGGGAGTGTTGGGCTAGGTGCGAGCGATTATAGTATCGTGGCCGGGAATATATGTATGAAGGCTCCATGCGGTGCTGGCACTTTTCCTTCCATGATTACAGGAAAACAGGTTGATGCGTTCGGGATTTGGGAACCCGCAGTGCAACTCGGCGCCAATGCGTTGGCGACCAATGCCATCCTCTTCCAAAACACATCCATTTATCGCGAGGTGTACAGTCTGTACAGCACAACAGACAAGCTGGCTAATCCAACCACGAGGGCAAATATCATAGCGTACTTGAAAGCTTTGAATCAGACGCTGGATGTTTTCACGAATAAACCAGAGACTGTGTATGACTATGTTGCTTCCTCGGTTGGCATGGATGCAGCTGTTGTTCAGCAGGTCTGGCCGGTGCACAAATGGAGTGGGGATCTGCCGGCAGATTTGTTGGATTTCATAACCGTAGAGGATCAATATCTAGCGGCACAGAGTGGGCGTGCAACTACTTCGAAGGCGGATCTTGCGAACTTCATCGATGCCACTGTGCTGGCGGATATGCTGAAAAGCTAAACTGCTACATTGGTTATCAACATAAGTACATACACGTCGAGCTTCTTTGAGTTGTCGACTTCCAATACTTGTCCTAGAAATTGTGCATCTTTTGTTCATGTGAGCCAATAAATGTAACAGGAACAATAGGAGCATACTAAGTTAGGCAAAAGCAATGGTTCAAAGAGCAGGTTCCCTAGTAGCCACCAAACCCATAGCCAGGTAATCTACCGGCATATAAAATGAAAGAAGCAGCGGACGAGATTCTTTTCTCAAATATATTGGGTACATTACATTATATCTACACCGAAGAAACGAATCATACGACTCGCCTCTTCGCGTACCTTCCTTTGACCAATAATTTCCTGTGTATGAATCTTAGAGACTCAGCGGGCTGACCTCTTCCGAGAAGGGCCAAGATTGTCGCCTTTCCCATCAAAGGTTCGTTTCAGAGATGCAATCTTAGCTGCAGCTTCCTTGGCAAGCGGCTTCAAAGGCTTGATTTTTTTAACTGTCTCCAATATGTGCGCACCACGTTCCGTCTTGATCATAGGTGTAAGGTCTGGGTTTCCGGTCTTGTGGTCGCCGTCAGATTTCAAGTAGCGTTCTCTTGAAGCTTTTCTATGGCGTGAAGTTTATTAAATGGGTTTTAAGCAGGTAGGTGGTAAAATTCTTACGAAGAATATCCTTTTATAAGAGCTTCGAGTTCTCTCTGCTCTATATCTGTAAGATTTGCAGCAACAGCTCTTGCGTAGTTTTGTTTTTTCGCTAGATCCCTACAAATATACACATAGTCAGGAAAGCTCGAAAGCAATGTAGGGAAAGACTGACCAAGGAAGGCGTCTCCGTTTCTTTCCATTCCTGATCGTTCTAGTCATAAGTGAAGACGTTGAAGGAACGTTTACACTCTTTCGGGAAGGCATCGCATTACTGTGACCGTAACGCTGTCTGAATGATTCTGGCGAGGAGAATGGCGGAGCTCTTCTGGATAGGCTGCTATCTTCGTGCAAGAATTGAGCTTTCATGTTTTCAAGCCTGATTTGCTTCTGACATTCATCTTCGACCTCTGAATCCTCAGCTGATTTTGATTTCCTCTCTCGTTCTGCATCGAAACGACATGTCGATGCTTCTGCAGAACCCCAAAGAGTCTCTGCTTGAACAGCAGATGGGTTGGACGCATCACCAATTTTCTCCCTCTTAATTTGTCCCTGCTCGGAAAGGGTGTTTTGGAAAGAATGCGATGGTTCAGCAGGTTTCCACAGTTCCTCCGCTTTTATGACAGCATACTTTCCAAAAGGTGCAAGCGCATTTGCAGTCATGGTTTCGTCGTCCTTTTGCTCCATCTTGAGTTGTCCTCGAGCAGGCGAAGGCGGCCAATCTAGTGCTGGAAATCCGGGAAATCCTTTCAAGTTCTCCTGTTTTACAGCAGGTCCCTTCAAGGACACAAACGTACTATGCGATGATTCTTCTTCTTCTTCTTCTTCTTCTTCTTCTTCATTCTTGATTCGCTGCCGATTCAAGTCTAAAGAAGGTTCTTTGCTAAGCCTTAAAGCTCCATTATCACCATCGACTTTCGAATCAAGAACAATCAGGCTCCCGAAAAACTGGCGAAGCTCGCGAACTTGGCATTTGTTCACGGGTATGATTCCTCCATCGAGTATTATAATTCTTCGTCCAAAGTTCCTGCTACAAAAGGTCCGCAATTTTCCCACTGTACATTTCTATCGATGGTCAGCCTTTATTTGATCCGCAGAAAAAGCACCCACGCCTTTGACTTTCAGCCAGAAGAAATCTTCCCATGCGCATTCCCTATAACTCTTCTCATGATGGAGGATGGCGACGAAGAAATCATTGGGACCCTTAGGCCAATTCGGCATGCGAACTGAAGCTTTCTCATGCAGGCTCCTAGAATCGTCAGCATGGTCCAGTTGTTACACTAGGGTGGGAGATCCGTACATGCGATAGTGCTCTCGTCGAACCTCCTCCATTGGCTAGCGCGTCGAGTGACTTGAGTAGATAAGGTACCATGGATTGAGATGGTCACTGCATCTCAGCACTTCCGGCATCTCAGCACTTCCGGCATCTCAGAGTCGGCATTGGCGACGCGTCTAGTTGACGCGAAGAAGGACCGTGCGCTCTGTTGTTTATTTAGTGTTCCCATGAGTTGATTTAGCGAGCGTGTTTTCCTCTCCGATTGCTTAAGAAGCATCACGAATGGTTGATTAGATGCATGAATAGAATTGTCTAGCTCTCAATTTGAGGTGAACTCTTTCCAATTGACCCAATTTCTTACTGGCTACCTTTTGAACCCCTAGGCGCTTCTGATGGGCTCGATCGAGTGTTCACCACAGGTAACCTAGCATGAGAAAGATGCGGGAACATACTGACTCAAGTTTGCAACCAAATCATTGATGGCCACGTCATGGTTAGGCAGCAGGTAGCGTTACCTATTGGCTCTCACGGTATACTCCAAAACACGTGTCACAAGTCAATCAAAGATATGAGAAGGATTCCCATGCTCGTCCGTAAGGGGTTCCCTACAGACAGTGGCATTCATTTGGATGGCGAATAGTTTGGAGAAGCTTCCACGAGGCCTACCATGCGGCTCGCTCACCCGGCTTCAGTGATGTGGTATGATCCGCTCTTATTTCATTGGCGAGAGCTGCCGTATTGCAGAGGTGGCCTTCTGCCTTTGTTAGTGCCGCTTTAACATTCGCTGCAAGGTTTCGGAACATGTAGGAAGCTGCATGATTGGCGAACCTCGCACAGGTATTGATTGAACTACGTGGGCATTTTTCTTGTTCTATGTACTCTGGAATAAGCAATAGTTCAACCCCAAGAACTAATTCTTCTCTTTTTTATGTTTTGCGCGCCTGTCTGCTCAATAGGAAGTTAGATATCAACCTCTTAAAGATGAAGACACCTGCTCAAAATCTTCTTTCAAACGATGAAGAAATTGTTGTGGCTGTGATGGGAGTCACTGGCGCTGGCAAGAGTACTTTCATCCAGTTGGTTACTGGAAATAGCGATGTACATGTTGGCCACACATTGGAATCAGGTTAGTGGATGTGGGCCTCCTCTACATCTCCGCTTCGTCGTGTATCTGGTGGACAGTAACTTTTGAGAACAGCTACCTCGGAAGTCAAATGCTATAAGTTTTCACATCGCGGGGTCAATTTCTCTCTCGTGGATACCCCTGGTTTTAATGACACCCATGTCACCGATGAAGAGATTACAGCTAAACTTCTTTCTTGGCTTGAATCATCTTTTCGGGAAGGCATAAAATTGAATAGTATTATTTATCTCCATAGGATTATAGACCCAAAGATTCAAGGCTCGGCATCTAGCAACATGCGCATGTTTAAAAGGCTGTGTGGTATCCAGTGTTTTCCAAACATTGTCCTAGCAACCACTTTCTGGGAACAGGTCGATGAGGACATCGGTATTTTGAGAGAAAATAAGCTAAAGACTGGAGATGATTACTGGGGTCGCATGGTTGCTAAAGGCTCCATAGTGCGGAGGCTAGGGATGAACCGAGAAGATGGACTGAAAATCCTAATGGAAATAGCCAATAACATGGGAAAGATAACGTTGCAAAGCCAAATAGAGATGTCGGAAGGTGCGTCTATCAAAGATACTTCAGCAGCTCAAGAACTGGCAGAAGAGCTCGCAGAGCATCAACGGCAATTAGATGAGATGCTAGAACAGGAACGTAAAGAAAGAGAATGTGAGATGAAGAAGAAAGAGGCAGAGAGGATGGAGAAAGTTCGACGAGAGCGACGAAGAATTTCCAGGGCAAAAGAAGAATTTGAAAAACGGAAGGCTGAGGAGCAGCGACGCCTAGACGAGGAACGGTTGCAACAAATTGCGAGAAAAGAAAGGGAGAGAGCAGAAATTCGAAGGCAAGCAGCGCTACTCAGGAAACAACAAGAAGAAGAAGCAGCGAGGTTGGAGAGTTTGAGGCGAGAAGCGCAGAAGAGGCGGGAGGAGCAGCTGCGGAGACTTAACGTGGAACGCCAGATCTACTACAGCAACTACACTTGTTTGCGAATTGGACGGACAGTTGATTCCATATGGTGCTCAAAATGCTTCAAGTCTGTCGAAAATAATTGGTATTATCGTAAGTTTCTGCAGAGTCCATGGGACCGAAGAGGTAGCTAATATCATCAATTTTCAGATTGTTGTCACTGCCTAACTGATGACTACGATCACTGCGAATCATGCGGTGCTTATTGCTCAGTCGGCGAGCATCCCAGAATGACATTCTTGAAGTTTACAAAACCGGCTCCCAATAATGATGATTGTGTAATACAGTAAGGAAAGAGCACATTTTAGGTTCCATGGTCCAGCTGTATGCCCGTGTTGGAGATGGTACTTACGGGAAACTTTTCATAGTTTGCATATTTCGTTAGGGAGATGGAATAGTATTTTTCATTGATAGAATAGAACTGAATAGATTAGATTATTAATGAAACAGGGAATGTTTTTGTTCTAGATCAACGAAAAAAAGATAATGCTCAAAAATCCGGATTTACCTAGCAGCCTATGCAATTACCTCCTTCTTGAGCCCCGTCTATGACCACTGAATTCTCCATATCCTAACTCATCGTCACTACTATCTTCAACTGGCTGGAGGAAAAGCATCCGAAAGAAATTTTCAACCTTGACTCCCATCCCTTTTTTATTCTTCTTCCGCTTGATATTTTGCAGTTCCGCCTGTTGGAGTTGGATTTTCTCAAGCAAGCCTTGCTCCACTCGGGTTGCTTCCTGAGTGAATCTCTCAGCATCTTCTGCAGCTCTCACTCTCTGACTCTTCATGATCCGAGTGATTTGTTCTCGATGATCCCGTTGCTGTTGCTCCAAGGCATCCTGAAGAGACGTGACATTCTGCTCGATAAACCTGATTTCATCTGCTCTAGCTTGCTTCTCTTGCTCAAGTCCACGAACAAGGTCCAAATATTGTTGATCCTTCTCCTTTGTTAAACTTTGAAAGGTAGTTTTGAGCTGCACTTGCTCAGTTGCCGAGCTTTCTATCTTAGCTCTGTTGTGCTCCTGTTGCGCGGTTAATTCGGCGATCTGTTCCTTGTCTTTTTCAGCGATGGCCCCATCGAGGTCCCGCTGGCAGTCAGCAAGTTCCTTTTCTAGACGTGCACGAGCTTCGAGAAGATCTTTCTGCAGGTAAAGTCCAGCACCGGTTTGATCGAGGGCCAGATTCTCGTCAACCATCTGTTTTTGGATATCGAGGATGACTGGAGAATTCTGATCAAGCAAGTATGACGCGATTTTCTTGGCTGACTCGGCACTTCCAGTGTGCTGAACAATATTGCTACCTCTATCATGAAGGTGCTTCCAGAATTTATCTTTGAGCTTCTGTTCTCGATCAAGGCCCTCCTGCTCACTTCCTCTATCTATTAACGGTCCCCACATTGTAGTGGCCAACACGAGCTGCTTGGTCGATCCATCGCCCCATAATTTTTCAAGCATCTGCAAGTTCTTGAAAGCAGAGCCTGTCATTCGAAGATCAATGATGCGGTGAAGATAGATAATGCCTGCTAATCGAACATTTCGGGCATAAATAGTGCTCAGAAGTAGGGCGATATCTTTCAAAATATCGATGTCTGATCTTGTTGTATCATCAAATCCAGGAGTATCAATTAGATGAACAGTTTTTTCTTTATACTTGTAACTGTAAACTTCTGGCTCGCTTGTACCTGAGGGTAAGTAAACTGTCAGATCAGGCTCGGAAGGATTTGACCAGAGAATGGTAGAAGAGAGTAGAAGTGACTGACATGAGGCGAGGTTGTGGCCTACTTCAACATTCTCCTCTGTCAAAAGTGAAATAAAACTGCTCTTTCCAGCACCTGTCATCCCCATGATTGCTATAACAATATCATCATCTCTTGGACAAACCGTCAGAGTCTATTATCATAACACATAGAATTTCACTAACCCTAAAGTTTCCCTTCCCTTTCCACGTTTGGCTGCGTAGGACTCATCTTCGGATTCCATGTCTTGAGGGTTTTGCCGTGTTTCTGAATCGTACAAATTAGGCCTCGTCGCAGCCGCCGTGTACGCTGGGGCCGGTTCTAAAACCCAACCATTGTCTTCAACATGCATAATGTTCATAGCTTAATATTGGAGTATTGGAAGAACAAATGGGAATTTGCATCAGTAAAAGCTCAATTAATGCTTTTTCGAGATCATGAGCGTGGAGAAACGAGGGGTAACTGATTTGAAGGGGAGGCTGAGAAACGCTTGAAAAAGCAGCGATGAGTGCTGCAAGCCACGAACATGGCCTCACGCCGAGTTGATATTCAAGCTGAAAACATTATGAGCCACAAGATTCAATTCGTTGCGTCTTATCTTGATACCGCTCTCACATGTTTCTTAGCTGTTAACCATTTCCTGTTTTGTTGCTGATTGCATTAACACAATCGCGTTACTTCTTTCGTTAGCCATTGGGTGCGGCTGCGCTGTGATCTCAAAATCTCATAGGAAGTAAATTCCTCTCTCGTTGCATTCTATCGATTGACTCCCCTGTACAACAAAATAATCTACACGAAACAATTAAGTGTGATTTAACCCCGCAAACTATCCAGCCAGAGTCATGGTACGACATTCTTCGTCTGCCAAAATGGATGAAAGATCACTACCTGGTCCTTCTAGTTATAATTTGGGTGGGAACTTGGAAGATAATGAGAAAGGAAAATTGCCGGAGTACTCTGTTGAGGCTCCAAAAGAAACTTCAGGCAGGCCAGCTATAGACATCAGGTATGTGTTTTACACATATCAAAATAGTCTCATTCTAGATTCTGACTGTGGTCTAAATAATTTAGACCAGGAGATATTGTAATTGCTCTTATGGGTATTACTGGAAGTGGTAAAAGCACATTTATTTCGCATTTCGCAGATGGTGTGGCCATCGGTCATGATCTCGAATCCTGTAAGCTGTTCCTAATAGATAGATTTTGATAAACACTAAGAATCAAATAGGTACATCAAGCGTTGCTATATACGAAGGACGATACGATGAAAACACCAAGATCTACTTTGTTGATACACCTGGGTTCGACGATACGTACAAATCTGACTCGAGCGTCCTTCGAGAAATCGCTGATTGGTTGTCGGAGGCCTATGGCAATGATATCAAGTTGACCGGAGTTGTATATCTCCATCGCATATTAGACGTTCGACTAGGAGGGTCAGCAATGAAAAATCTCAGAATGTTCAAGAAGCTTTGCGGCGATAATGCTCTCCAGAGCGTGGTCCTTGCAACAACATGGTGGAGCAAGGTAGATGAAGCAACTGGCAAGGAACGAGAACGACAACTCGCGACCCGAGAGGATTTTTGGGCTGGCATGCTGGCTAAGGGAAGCCGAATGTTCAGACAGGATCGAGAAGTTGAGTCGGCAAGAGAAATCGTGGACTACCTAGTACGAAAGAAGAATCCTGTCGTGCTCAACATCCAGAAAGAAATGGTGGATGGCCACAAGACACTAGACGAAACGAGCGCCGGTATGGAAGTTGACACCCAACTCGCCGAGCAGAAGAGACAATTCGAAGCTCAGCTGGCACGGCTGCAGCAGGAGATGAAAGAAGCGATGGATAAGAAAGATGCCGATTTCAAAGAGGAGCTCGAAGATTTGAAGAAAGAAAGCGCAGAAGTCCACCAGAAGATGAAGCAAGCGGAAGAAGACCGCGCCAACCTGCATAAGAACAGAGAGGAACTACGCGCGGAGATGGACATGGAGCTTCAAATTGAACGAACTAAGTTCATGCAGCAACTTCAAGCTAGTCAGCAGGAGATGCAGAATAATCGACATCAGTTAGAAATGATGGGTCAAAGATTTGATAGCGACTTGAAGAAACAAGAGCTTGAGTTTAGATGGGAGAAGGAGAGGGAGAGGAGTGAGCGACTGGAGTTGGAGCTACAAAGGAAGGAAGAGGGCGGCTGTGTTATCATGTAGTCTAAATTTGGTAACCATTCGGGCATTTAATATCTTAAGTCTACTAGTAATCTTCTAGTTACTCCTTTGTGGAGAACGAGCATGGTAAAGGTTCTAAATCGCAAAATTTCTTAGTTAGATAGCAGGGGTATTGAAGTTCTTTTTTTAAATTAGTATAATTCTTTTGGACTTTAAACGAACTATGAGAGCGCCATATAACTAAAGAGATTCAAATGAACTCAAATACAATCTCTGATCGCTCAAGTTCACGATTTATGGCTAAATCCTTTACATTTCACTCAGAGATGAAGACCGAGTGACATTTGTATTTTTCCTACGTTGATATAGTTTTACTGCAGTATAACTGACTAAGTAATGAAAACTCTATACGCTAATCCAAAGATGATAAATTCCAGAGAGAGAGAGAGTGTGTGTGTGTGTGTGGTACAGATCATCGATACATCTGACTCCTAATAACACGACCACTATAAGATTGCTAAACACCACGAAAGTATGAATACCCTACGTTTTTCACTTTTTAAGCTTTTCCATCCAACTAATCGAAGTCCTCTCGGATATAACAGTTCTCGCAATCCCCTGTCAGATATTAGTCTTGATCCTATGTCAACACAACACTAAGGCCTACTCTCGAGCCGCCATAGGGCTGCGGCAACCCTAAATCATTGCTGCAAGCCCTTGCATGAAACCTAATTTCACACCCGTAGATGAATTCTATCCTTCCAAGTCTCGTACAGCTACGAATGGGATTGAGACACATCGACACGTATCTCGTATCCAAAGATGAGGATAGATCCTTCTGAGGATCCTGTTCATGGTGTGGCTATATGATGGCCCGGGCTTGTTTCAAACGGCGGAAAAGAAGTACTGGGATGCCAAAATCTGTGGATGGCGAACAATGACTTGAGCATTCGGTGGTCTCTGCGTTTCTTGGCAACAAAAAAATCCATGAGGTAATTTTGCGGTCTTATCCATTGAAGGAGGTAGGTTTCTCATCGTCAACTCGGTTAATAGAAATAGTAGAAGCCAGTTTTATTTATCCTAATCACTCATCTCCGAATTTTGACAGCTCGGGATGGATGGTCGAGTTTAATAGAAGTATATACGTCTCAAATTTCCTCGAGAAATCTTCTAGCAAGAGCGGTAGAAATTTTAGACCGTTTTGAACCAAGCACCAAAGTCTCATTCAACACGATTCTCAGAGATGAAGCTCTCAAACCTCGTCTCCATCGTCTCACTCCTCGCCTTCACCTCAGCAGCACCAGCACCAACCACCCCTAATCCACGACAAGTGTATCCCGTTGTAAACGGCGCCAGCTGTACCTGCACGACATACTCTGGCGGTAACGAAGCGTGGTGCGATGTCGACACCCAAGGACCCTGGGCCACGGACTGGGGTCGTGGATTCCTGGACAACCTCCGCGGGCAGTGCGGGAACGTGGATCAATGGGGTTTCACGTACATGATGGCCGAGGATCAAGCTAATGGGTGGGGGATGGCCAGTTTTGCCATCAGTGAGGATGCGCCGGACAATTGTGTTTCGAATGCTTTCTGGTTGGCAAGCAATCCGACAGGTGCTATTTGGGGACAGTCGTGTCGTCACGTGAACGGGTAGTTGCAAAGAAGTTTGATGTATATGGTATGTAGTGTATGGAAATGTTGACCAAAATGTTATATTATATGTTTCAGGAATCTGACGGCATACTTAAATAAAACTCTTGAAGTTCGCTTCTCAACCAGGCCGGTAAGCATTACCACCCCCTGCTCAAGTATTACTACTTGCCGCTGCTTTTGGCACCTGAAGGTAGTTGTTGATTGAAATCAATCTAAAAAATAAACTACACTACATAAATGCTGCTGACACTCTGCTAACAGTAATGCTAATGTGAATAAGCCATGTCCAGTAACTCTTGAATAGAGTGCTCTAGGGATGCCAAAATTCCATCTCATCTACCTTGATGTATTGACTGCATGTAAACCAGAGACATCACAGGTCAAGCATTATCGCCAGCTCATGCCAGTCTCGGCCGAAGAACTCGTGTAGAGACATTACCATTCTCAGGTGAGCTACCATCAACGGACGAACCTGCATCTGCTTCCATCTTTTCAAGTGCCGCACACTCGCTCGCCTCAAATCTGTCTTTGTCAATCTGAAGTAGCTCTTCAGGTGGTGTTTTTTCGCACCTTTCGATTGTAAACCCAGGAGGTAAAGGGAATATGCCAACTCCGGCCTCTATCATAGACTCTACTTTGTTTGATTTATCGACAAAGGCGTTAAGTTGCGCTACAGAGATAAATATTTCCCCTACAATAGGCTGCTGGTATTGTGCACGAATTGACGGATGCGCAAAGTAAGCCAATGGAATACGAAGGCCAGTAGAAGTAACTGTTTGTCCAAGAAAGATCTAAAGAAGTTAGTATCTATCATAAGCTTCAAAAAAAATGTGATGTACCTCGTTTACTACAACTTGTCTTGCATACACAATCGTACCTCTTGTAGATAAATCCCATATAGAGAAAGAGGCTTCAGTACCTTTATATTCAAGGTCTACTGTTAGTACAGCCTGAATATTCCCAATGCTTCCTAAAAGGTAATCCGTAGCAAGGTGAGGTAAGTCTTTTCGTTTTTGACCCCACGATATTTCGATAATAACAGAAGGTAACACACCGTCGTCGTGTCTGAATGAACTATCAGGGGTGTGTTTACCGTAGTACGAGTCTAGAGGATAAACGTCTGTTGAAGCGTCACACAAAATGTGTCGAGCAAATTTAGCAGAAGAAGACTGTCCAGCACTAATACTCCGTAGCTGAACTTGGATTTCGTAGCGGATACCCGCAAGAATACGCTCATGATAGTTAGAAGGCATCCTAATAACGAGCTGGTGTCGAGAAGGGATGTAATCGAATCGGATTTTGTCACTGATATACCCATCAAGATAAGTATCGCCTTCTGAGACTTCTAGTAGCTTGCTATACCCGGCGAGAGAGAGGGGGAACTTTGGCCACGGTTGGTACGGTTCGCGGGGTAATCTTCCGGCCTTGTGCAACTCAAATGCTCTGAAGATTGCAGCTAATTCCTCTGTAGGAGGTTTTGAAGAGGTTTTCGTGTCCGTATCTAGAGACTTTGAGGAGTTTTTTGCGTCTGTATCTGCAGGCTTTGAGGAGTTGTTCATGTTTGCATTGGGAGGCTCGAGGTGGCTATCCTGGTTAGGTAGCAAAGGAAGTGGCAACCGTGGTTCGCACACATTGCGCTGGTTGACAGAGCGACATGCAACAGGAGAGAGAAACATATTGAAAGATTTGTCGTTCGTATCGTCAACTTAGACGTAGCCGTCGTTAACAATGACCAGTTGCTGAGGTCGAAGGGATTGACTTCTGTAGTGCTCGACCTATAGGCGGCCTTTATTGTACTAGGTTATGTAATTACACGTGATAAAAATAACGGTATTCACGGTTAACATCACGTGATACCACGTCATACTTCTCTTGTCCCACTAACCATCTCACAGAATACTTTATACTGTCTTTGCTTAAGCTGCTCACCAAGTTCTATCATTACATGCTCTCACCCTGAATTGGCTTGGTTTAAGAACTCCACGTGGCTAATCTTAAGTACTCGTATAAACGAGAGCTCTTGTCCTCTGTTTTCTCTCCAATTCTTCTCTCTTTAGATTCAAATTCTTACATAGAGCATTCTCCTATGAGAACAGGCATCTCCGGTCTTTCCAATCTGCTAAAAGGGAATCCCCAATCGCTATACCAATTTCTAGAGCGCTCGCGAGTTCGACCCAATCGATTCTCAACCCAACTATCGTGCCCTTTGTAGATCATGAGCGAGTATCAATCACCCGCTAACTGAACGTCATCTATGCTACCAAAAAATTCAAAGAACAGCCTGACAAAATCATAAAGAACAGCACGCTCGATACCTTGGTCTGTCGCATCTACGATAAACAAATGCCCCAGGCGCACACGAAGCCATTTGTATTTCTCCTCCTGAACTAGTAATGTAATGCCGTTCATTTTTTTCATCAACCTTTGCTGGAGAGTCGCCTCTTCAGAAGTCAATTTGTCGTGTTCAAGAAAAGAGCTAATCTTCGATAGAATCTATCGAAAGTCCTTCAGTAATATTGGTCTGATTTAAGGTTCTGGGTAAGTGATCATACCTTTAAGGAAGAGAAGAAATCTTCTCTGATGTCAGCGAAAACACACTGTAAATATTCTTCATCTGCAAAGTCTAAGAGAGGTAGGTCCTAAAAGCGTTGATATCGATTGACTGGAACTTTAATGCACTTAAGTATCAAACTTACCGCTTTTCTCTGGGTCTCAATCATTTCTTTGATCCCGATATCTGCTATCTCACCATATAACTTTCTAATTCCTAGCAGCATGTCATCAAAGACTGTATTTGCGTACCGCAATTTTTTTCTAGCGCTCTGAACTTCTGAATCAATCTCTTCGAATTGGGGCTTCTTCTCAAGGACTTCCCAGAGCTCTTGTTGAATGGCCTGTCCATGTTTTTCCAAAGCTTCTATGACCTCCAAGAGATTTTTCAAAGCTTCTACGACCTCCGAGAGATCTTGAATTGCTGATGCTTGGATCTGATATACTTCGACGAGAGTGCCATCGATGATTTGGATCTTAACTGGTTTTGCCGTATCCTTAATTTCTCGCAAGTCTGGCTCCACTAAATATTCAAATTTCTCAATGGCGCGCTGAATCTCCGATCGTAGACTGAGAGGCCCTCGAAAAATAGTTTCTATTGCCTCAAGCAATAAACTTTCATCACCGGGCCCTGATTCAGTGAGATCACGATACCGAACCCCTATTTTACCTTTCTCGATGGCATCTAAAAATTGAGCCTCCTCCAAAACAAGATTCTCAAAACTTTGAAATGTCTTTGAAGCTTCTTCGTCAAAAACATCCAGGCTTTGTAGATTGCGCTTGAAGATATCACAACTGGTCGGCAGCCATAAGCTTTGTTGCTCTTGCCAGAAGCTGGACCAGGAAGGGAGTTTGCTAACAGCTATAGCAAGGTAAACGAGCAGAGCACTACTGATACGGTCATTTCTATCAAAAATCGATCGATTCCGGAGCCGAGTTTCAATATTTTCTCCCTGCTGTTTTTAAGATTAGTTAAACACATGATTATTTGGTTCTTGCTCACATGACTCATCTTTAACTTCTCTAAGTATACTTCGGATACTCCAAAATGTGAAATGTGCAGAGTTCCCCAACAAAATTCAAGAAGTTCTTTCCCAGACATTGAGTTTAGTCGATTTGCGGCCTCTTGTAAGTATTGAAAGAGTTTGATCTCCTCAACACGTCGGCCGATCCATAACAATGTCTCACGTGTTTTCTTGTAGAGGTCGAAACTAATGTGGTGGGAAAAGGGTAGATCCTCATCTTTTGCAAGCCAGCGCTTACAGCCACTCATACAAAAAAACGCTCTGTGAAGCTTTTTCTAATTAGCACAGGAAAACTTCTTCTGAATAGTATACTAACCACCCACGAATCTCGAGTCTCAGGTTCTCCGGGTAAACCAAGACATATGTAGGATATAGATAAGCTCAATTCCATAAGTTTGTTTGGAAAGTTTGCGATTGAATCCTCGATCGGGGAAGAACTTTCATGTGACTCCATCAGCATAAGCAACGCTGCATCCCAACGAATTGCACAAGGAAACTCCAAAAAATGGTCAATCCCTGGGACAAAAAAATCGCTGTGGTTTGTTACGCCGATTGACCATATTGTTGCAAATTCCAAAAGAGGGGGCTCATTCACTCTATCAAGAATCTCTGTTTTGAAGGATGCAAGTTCTGAATACAAGTCGCCAATTAGCAAAGCGAATAGAAGAATTCAACTCCACAGGGTTTCGGACGAACCTCGAAAAAAGGATCCACATTCTACAATGTCAAGAAAGTGAGCTTTAACGCATGGATGAATCCAGAGGGTAGCCTTTGAATTTTCACAGCACGCTGTACAGGGAAACCCGCCTCGACACTAGTTGGTATTAGCTTATAGCCTAGATTATCAATGGTCGGAGAGCTACAGACCTTTGACTTCATCTAGCGACACCTGATACAGACACCTACTTTTCTTGTTTCCCTTCTTTTTGAGTTCTTCTTTGGAAAGGACGCCCTTTCGTCCTCCTTTCCGAGCAGGTGGCAGTGACACTGGACTAGACGGTCCCAAAATCCTCGGCCTTTCCTTTGTCTGTGTAAGTTCAGCGATTCGATCCTGATTATCGGGCTGATACATAGCGATCCCCGGGACTGAGATAGCTCCAGTTTCATTTCCAGCACTCTCAAATCTCTGGTTTTGAAGAGTTGCTTGTGGAGTATTGTTTTCAGAGAAGAGAGGCCATATACTCTCGCTATGCGGTCCTAGAGCACGTTGATCTGAGTGAAGTGTATCCATGAACTCAGTTGCTGGAGCTAGGGCCCACATAGGCACCGAAGCTAAGGGGCTTGTAAATACGGTATTGACTGTTCCCGGAAAGCTAGAAGAGTTTGGGGTACTGGCATCGTCGTAGACCGGATTGTTGACAAAGTTGGTTTCAAGGTAGACAGTGTCACCAGATCCTGAAGTTGTATTGCATGAGAGCCCATAGAAAGATGGATCAAGAGAGACTGTAGGTGTCGGAAGCAATGCCTGCGACTGGAGAAGGTATGGATTTTGAGTGGCTGAAGTCATCATTTGGGAAGTGTTATCAGCACCATGGTTCGGATATGCGGGGAGCAGATCACTGTTTGAGTACATTTCCGAGTGGACTGAGGGAACTATTGTAGAGTAATCATTAAGATATCGCCCAACAAAGTTAGAGAGTATCAATGGGTCCGGTTGAATGTGTAGCAATGGCTGCGAGTTCTGCTCGGCAGGCGCGATCCAGTGGTCCTGTGACTGCCGTATTTGATCATGATCAACACAGAGTTCGAGAAAGTCAAAAGGATTTGAAGCATTGAAGGGCTCTGGTGTTTGTTTTATGAAATTATTTAGGTCAACTTGAGTAGGGAGAGTTGAAAGGCTATATAGGTTGACAGGTTGGCTGGCATCAAATCCGGGGCTGGTATACTGGGCCGGTTGGAACGAGTAATCCATATTTTGAGTCAAGGGCTGCTGTGCGGAAGGCATATTTGAATGTGATGATTCCAGGACTAGCCAGCAGAGTTAGCGAACAGTATACCACCCAAGATCAACTAGTGGGATAAAGATAATCACAGGCAGGCTGTGCAAAGGAAAATTCAAAGTCATGAAGGACAGAGGTAGGCGCCGCTGAGAATTGTTGAACCTGATTGTCAACAAGAATTTGCGAGCCACCATCAGGCTTATCCTCCATCTCGACAGGCATGCTGAAGTCTTGAGCACCGTCATGGCGGGTGAGGATTCGTGGATCTATGGTATCGTCTGACATGGTTTTGTGTCGAAGTGTCAAATCTATCGTGTAGTTGATCATCCGTTTCGGTGGCGAGTTGCTCGTTCTTATAGATGGTCAACTTCAGCGACTCCAAGCGTCTCCGCCTCATTATCTGACACTCCGCTCCTGAATGCAGACTCTGAATGCATCAACCAATCATGGTGCCAACCGGCAACAATGTAGACCTACTTGGGCCGCCTAGCGAGCGAGCTTGGTTGGTTCTTCAAATCAACACGAACACAGCCAATGAAAGCGACAACTGGCTATGATGTGCCAACGCCTCTATGCAATCGCTCATAGGCGAACAAGTGACCGCTCCTGATACACTGTCCAGGCTGTGACACCTTACAATCCTTCACGATAGCTTCAAACGGGACACAAAACTCTGAGAATCTCGAGCAGGTTGCAGTAAAGTGTCCCAGAGCGGTGTGAGAGCTTCGGGTTTAACCGCGACCACAAAAAGGCTATCCTTCAACAGGGACCGATTCATCACGTGTCACGTGGTATATAAAGGGGTTAAACTGTTCCAGGGCGCAGCGTTGCTTCTTGCAACATCATGTTTCCTTGAGCCAGCTCAGAAGACTAAGTAGTATAAATCCAGATCTACAGCACTGAGCTTTTGATTGATTCATTCCTAGCCCACGCATTATCCCATTCAAGAGCTCCCAAGGACAAAAACCTACTCAAGTTATCCTAAAACAACTAGTTTCCACTCAGGCTCAGCTCGGACCCAAGCTTCTTCATCAATATCACCAGTATTCATCCTATACATTATTCCATCTCTCGAACACACTTGCAGTACTGTCAATTCGGGCTTAAAATGCAGAATCTGGTGCCTCTGAATGACCACAAACTCGTACACCTCAGCTTCGCACCTGCTATTTGATTGAGCATCCGGAGGAAGAGGACCTGTAATGCCAACGGTATCTCCATCTGCATTTACTATCTTAGGGTTCACAGTTGTCGCTTCATTCCAGTATATTTCCTCTTTATCGTCAATAACTTTGAAGCTGGCTACACTTGTCCAGAAAAAGAGTAGGTAGCTGTCCGGATAAGCAGCTAGGGCATCGCGGCTTAAATGCGGAAGCTGTGTCTCCAAATCGGAAATTGTGACGGAAGGACTTGAGACAACTTTCCATTTCGAAGTCAGAGATGTGCGTCCTGTGGTAGAACGTGGAGGCGGGTGCTTGACATCCTGGACCGTGTCTGTTGCTTTTACTAGAGCAAATGGGTTGTTTTGTTGTAAGTAGCAAACCACTTCCGGTATTTCTCTTAGCATTGAGTTAGTAAAGAGCTACATGGTAATGTCACTGCTTCTTCTGACTCACCCAACTTCATAACAGTCATCTCTAATTGACCACTTCATATTTCCAATCCAACCCATCCAGGACCAGCTCGGGAAACGAATTCTTTTGTTAAGTGAGGTCATTGGTAGAGTCGATAACTCTGTCCTCCGAGTCGAACCACTACTACTAGCCCATGATATGCCCATTTCAAGACGAGAACAAGGAATTCCCCACAAAAATCGGTCTCCCGATCGCTCCTCGAAACCTTTGATAATGGCCGCAAACCCATCATGGATGTCCCCATTAAATGAAAACTGTCGTTGTGAGTAGATTCCAACAAGTTCCTGGTATTTGGTCCAAAAGATAAGACTGTCCAGGGACTTTTTGGAGATACCATGTGAATCGTCTTCCACATATGCCCAACTTCGTCGTAATGTTATATCCATCCTTGATGCGGAACAAATCAATGGTATATCAGGCACCTCGAGATGTACCTCTTCACAAAACATTGCTGTTGTGCACTGCCAATATACCTGCTCATCCGTGAAAACTAAGATGCGGGATGACAAAGCTCTCTCTTGGAGAGTCCATCCCCGTTGAAACCAGCTCGTTTTCTCGTAGAATACGTTTAGATGTTTGGGTTCCAAAACGGTCAGAAGCGAGATGAGAGGCGGCTGGTTTCTCTGAGAATTGTTCTCACGTCCTTGATTTCCGATGACTACCCGATGCTGGATGGCTGACCTAGTTCCTGGCCAAAGCCCGGGAAGTCCAGCATTTGCATCTTTTCCAGATGCTGCTACCACAGTCACGTATGCAGCGCGGTAGATATCTGCCATGATTGCAATCTGATTTTTTTTATCATCGACACTGTCTTGCATGATACAGAGCGCATCGACCCAGATGTATGGAATCGAGAGTTTCTCGGCAAGAATTAGTGTATCTATGATCGTTTTTGCAGGTCGGATAGAGTCTAATGAACCATCCTGCACGAGATGCGATACATTCGTTGATTTAAGCTTCAGCTTCTGATCAAAGCCCCAAACGTAACTTAATGCAATATATCTCATATCTCCCAGGTTAATGTTGTTGAAAACCTTGACTGATCTCGTCGAAACATCGATAAATCGTATCAATGGTACCTTTCTGGATTGATCCACGGCTTCTTGGCAAGCAGAACCATGATCTGAATCACAAATACTCAACCAACGCCGCAACAATCGAATGTCAATGCATAGCGGCCGAAGACGTCCATTGTATGCCAGATTTGAGCCTAGCCACGATGCGGTCTCCGGATTGACTCTCGAACCCGCTTCCATGTCCTGAAATTGAAACGCGTGACCGAACCGCTCTCGCGAGCTCATATCCGTGGTAAGGAGAGTTTCGATGCCGAGGTGATAAAGCCAAGTCTTGTTATTGCGAGCCGGTAC
Organism: Arachnopeziza araneosa; assembly: GCA_003988855.1. Classification (NCBI taxonomy): domain Eukaryota; kingdom Fungi; phylum Ascomycota; class Leotiomycetes; order Helotiales; family Arachnopezizaceae; genus Arachnopeziza; species Arachnopeziza araneosa. Next base: position 42,642 of record QYAI01000177.1, read on the forward strand.
TTTAGCTTCCAAGTGACGAATAAACCCCCACTGTCTTGCTCTCGCCTCAACGCATACGCCTTCGCCTGTTGTGAGGGTCCCTTCAGATGTATAGGCTCCAGAAGAGCCGATGATGTGCCAAATGAGGTAACAAAGACGGCATTTTTGAGATCTTTGGATGAGGTCTTTGAGATCACCGAGTGGAAACATGCGCTCATTTGCAGAGCCTTTGACTACTGTAAAAGGACGTTTTTCTACATTAATCTTGCCTTTGCAAAGATCTGCCACGTCAGCTAATGTTGGAGTTGTTAAGATAGCGAAATCGATCCCTGCGCACACCCCACAAATATTATCGACAGAGATATCTCCAGGCATAGCTCTGGTTGGGCTGATCCGCTCCGGGGTCTTGAGTTGGAGAGATTGGTGGGGTTTGGTGTACGGAAGAAACCTCGATTAAATCACGTGTGGTGGTGATCATGCAGGATTCTCATCAGCTGATCGCATCCGCTTCATCAAAATTTCAAGATTTCAGGTTGCTTATCCTGGATAAGAAAGATTGTGTTCCAATGTCTGCGTGGATATCCATAGACTTAGTCTGTGGACGTGCGCAACTGCTGCTTTAACCTGAGCTGAGAGTGAGCGTGCCGCACCAGAGCCTGAGCACAGCCTGAGCACTATATCTGGAACCGATTTTGGCCTCCTGTGTCCCCCAGCTACAGTTTCCTTACCGAATCTCGTCCGGGAATCCGTTTCTGCTCTCTTTCAGAGTTCCTGAAAAAAGTATATTTCGCTGCATTTACAAAGACCTATAAAAAGAATGCAAAATAATCTCAAAGTACGGAATTTGCATGTTTACTGTTTACACATAGTTATATACTACTCTATCAGACAAAATAAAGAATATGGAAGGAACTCTTTAATCAATTTTTCGGACTCTGTAAATGTAATTCTGGATATTCCGCTTCTGCATGTAAATGTCGCGGATTTACTACATCACAAAATAGCTTTCTCGTTGCGTCGCAAGGCTACCAGGCGAGCTAGGTTTCAAGCGGTCCATCAATACTGGAGTACTGCACTCAACTGCAGTCCCATTATAATAATATCCCCAAAGACTCGTAGAGAAGACTAGCATAGAAGCACTGCGCGCTCAATTGCTGCGATAAAAACACCTCTTCCCCATTTGACTTGAGTGATGGGATAGAATCGCTGTAATATGAGCTCCTACTGTGACAATAAAGCCGCTAGGTACTTAGGAAACCGACCGGTAAGACGGCTAGCCATCAGGTCTTCCACAAATGCATGACTTTCTAGTGAGAGGGCTTTTGGGTATCCGGGAGTGTTCACAGAATATAACTTATGAATCATTATGAGGGGTATTAAGGTGTGTATGCATTTTGAGATTTTTAAAGTTAAAGTATCTATCATTTTTTCCGGCACGTAGGGATGGACGTTATATTAGTAGAGTTAGAGCCGCTTGAATTCAAAGTACCTATAGTTGTCCCGTCACACAGGGTCGTCTCTCGACACAAGGGACGGACGTTAAATAGAGAACCTCAATGTCATCTTTTATTTTCACACAATTTAACAGCATGAAATAAAACTACAAATCCTGTTGTGTTTAAAGCATAAAATATTTCCAAAAAATCTAGATATCTCAGATAAAGTATCAAAAACTCACTTACCTGTAACTCTCATCCACATTATTACTGCGGAAGCTGAAAAGTAAAACTGCCACCGCCACCAGGAAGATGCGGACCAAGAAAACTCACCTCGAATCGAGTATCCGGCCTCTCTGGCTCGGGTTCCTTGGGCATCCAATCCGTCCAGGTCGGATGGCCATCGCCATCACCGCCCTGCCAATCAACGACCATCTCGGTGCGAGCCGGATCGTGTTCGACATTCCAGCGCGCAGCAATCTGACCGATGACATTACAGATCTTCTGCCTCTTGTCGGGGAACTCAGCACTGAAGAAGAGGGAGTGGTCGCCACGGACGACCTTGATGTACCAGGTGCGGCAGCGCATGCGGCGGCGCACGGCGCCAAAGTGCAGCTCGGTGGCCTTGGGATCCTCGTCGCCGACAATGAAGAGGACGTCGACGTCGGCCTCGAGGGCGGTGAGCTCGTCGGTGCGCATGTGCAGGCCGCTGACGAGGGGGTAGGAGAAGAAGATGGCGTTCTTGGCGGGCCCGTAGAGCTGGGCGCGGGCGGCGGCTTGCGCGCCCATGCTGCGCCCGCCGATGGCCGTGGCCGAGGGGAAGTTGTTGAGGAGGGAGCGGAAGGTCGTGGCGCGTTCATTGTGCGTGCGGACGTCGTTGAAGCTGAGTATGCATTGGGTGCGGGCGAAGCCTTCGGTGAAGGCGACGAGGGCCGGTGCGTCGAGACGAGTACCTTTGCCGTGGGTGAAGATGAAACAAGGGTCAGGACGATGGTCTACTGCGCCCTCTCCTTCAACTTCTGCGGCAGAGGCTTGGTTAGTGGCTACGTTGGCTGCATGAGCTGCTAGCAAGTCCGGATATGCCGCTCTTGCTGCTTGAAAGGCTTCAATTGCAGTTTGATAGTCGGCTTCGGCTTGTTTTCGTTCTTTGGTAGGTCTGCCAACAGCTTTTGGACCTAAAGGAACAGGTGCAATTGGTGGTAATGGTGCGGCTCCTAGTGCTGGAACTGGGAGGTAGTGGAGACGACAACCGGTGTTGAAATTTGGACCTACTTGATAATTGAAATCGTATCGAGTGATCGGAACTACGGGGTCAGCTAGCATTGCTGCCACTGTATCCTGATTAGTAAGATCTAACATTGTTCTCACCGTGTTAAGTGGGCTTCTTAATATAGTCTGCGGATGAAATATCAAGCCCGGCTTGATAATATTTCAAAACTGAATGAAGGCTGAAGAATGGACTCAGCGAGCAAGTATATTGGTGATTTGTTCTCACCGAGATGTCCCCTCTTTTATACATCTTCCCGTATCTTTAAAGAAAAAGTATTATTCTTTGAAGCTTTTGTCATGAATAGAGAATACAACAAATCATGTTCTTGACAGAAGAAAGGGCTTTGTTTGAACTTTTGTGTTGTGATATATTTAGGACACCTTTTGTAATGAAATACAAAGGTCTTTATTATCTTTTGTAGAGCTCCATGCCTACTTGAAAAATGGGGGTCTTTCCTGCGCTATTGTCTCTCTCATCACTTGCAGAATTAACTCACTCGCCTTCTCTGCTGCGACCATAACTCCAAACTGTGGATTGACCGTCAATGGGGAAATGATACTAGAATCTACGACATGAAGATTTGTCATTCCTTTTACTACTGTCGGGTAATCGATACATTTCTCAGTCCCGCAACTACTACTCCAATGATTTACTTCTCCTCTTGTGATGAGCAGAATGTCACGTGTTGCAAATGTCATGTGTAGACGGCACGGGCGAACAGAACCTCATTTCCGAGGTGTGGAGAATAAGGGGCAGATTCAGAGTCTATTCGGACTAGGGCCAGAGAGAAGCCTGCTGTACATAGTGCCCACCTTACTCCTGTAGTTTTCTTCTCCTCATATTCTTCTTTTCCTTCGTAGCTAGCCTATGTGTCGCAAGCGGATTATTCGTTCAATATTGAACGAATAATTGCCACGTGATCGACCAGCTGAATGCAGCCAGAACAACTCTCCGGATTAGGACTTTA
>QYAI01000178.1:0-46250 GCA_003988855.1 Arachnopeziza araneosa
TGATAAGGGGAGAAATATAGTGAGGGGTGGGGTAGAAAAATGGATTTTTGAGGGGCGGGCGAGTGCGGTGACCGTGCGAGTGCAGGGGAATACGAGTAACCGCTTACTAAGGCCGAATTGATAAGGGACGACAACCGAGAATGCTGTGTTGATAACGGACCTCTTAATTATCATAAGATCTTCCGTATTACCCTTATTTACTAGCCGACTTGAAATAGCCATGTCCAACGATCTTCTCGTTAAAGTAGCCGCCAGCATGCGGGCGGCGCTATCTGCTCCTCCCGAGAGAGCAACCAAAGAAGGTCAAAAAGCACGGCTGGACATTATCGACATGATTCCAGAGTTGCAACGTAAACTCATAGGAGATCGAGATACTATTCGAAATATGACATGGAGCGTAAGATAAAACGATATTTTGCATTATCCTTCAATTAACGTGTACCCGTGCAGCCCCTAAATCTAGTTACTCTCCAAGCAATCAATCGGTTTGGTGTTGCAAAACACGTTCCACTGGATAAATCCGTAAGCTATAAAGACTTATCTGGACTTTGTGGCGTCGAGGAGGAACAGCTTCGCCGCTTGGTACGACACGCGATTACCAATGGCATTTTCTATGAGTCGGAGAAGGGCCAGGTCGCTCACACGAGCACATCACGTCTACTAGCCGAAGATCCTCGCATGGACTCCTGGGTGTACTTTACAACGAACTTCTTCTGGCCAGTGACGGCACGAGCAGTTGATGCTATCCAAAAATGGCCTGCGAGCCAGAATCCTAAGGAAGTCGGCGCAGCGCTCTGGGCAGGTCAAGAGACTAGTTGGTTTGAGGTTATAGCTAAGGCAGATAGAGGTGTAGAATCCTTCAAACAGTCAATGGAGATTGTCAGCGAAGGTGAAGGTTGGGAAGATAGCTATCTGGTGGAGAATTATCCTTGGGGCGATTTCAAGAATGGAAAGGTTGTTGATGTAGGTTTCCTTAGGCAACCCCACTTTCAGGATCTTCCGTTACTGATGGCCAATCCGATAGGTGGGTGGAGGGAATGGACACGCAAGTGTTGCCATTGCTGAGGCCTTCCCTAACCTCACTTTTGTTGTGCAGGATCTTCAAACAGAAGAAACATCAGTATCAGACCACCTAAAGGGACGTATCAGTTACATGAATTACGACATGTTTACAGATCAGCCAGTCAAAGATGCTGATGTTTACTTCTGGCGTGTGGTTTTACACAACTGGCCAGATACTTTTGTCTTGAAAGTACTGAAGTCTGTTGTACCGGCACTAAAGCCGGGTGCAAAGTTAATAATTCAAGACCATGGCTTAGCGGATCCTGGAGAAGGTAGACCAGCAGACGAGGGTTACGAAAGGTCAGTTTCCCTTCATAATGATTTAATCTAACGTTAATTAGAACCATGGATATTATGATGATGTCACTCATGAACGCAAAAGAGCGGGGGTTGAAGGACTGGAAAGCACTCTTCGAGAAAGCTGATTCTCGTTTCAAATGGAATGGCGGAAGACGACCTGATGGGAGTCGATTGTGGATTATTGAAGCCACGTGGGAACCTGAGAGTAAATAAGTCGCAGCGAAAATGTAATTCGACGAATCTTTCTATATATGTAATACTTTTGGGATGTGCCAAGCTCCATTCTAATCTGGGATATTTTATTCCTCTCGTTCCATAGGCCAATCTTCTATCCTGACATGTGTTAACTTGGGAAATATACACCTGAAAGCTAGGGGTTCTTCAGGCTCAATTGATGCAATGTGGCTGACAATTGCTCTTGCTAGGCTTTCGGAGCTTGCAGGTTTCACAGCTTCTATGTAGTTAGACGGAAATGCCGTTCCTCTATGCCTCATAAGCTCCCCTTCAGCCCAGACTGACTTTCCTTCGCAAAGAAGCAAGTAAAGTCTTCTCAACAGTTAATCAATCTAGATCTCTCCCAATAACATCTGTGCGAAAGTCAAAATTCCTTCTCTACAATCGAAGCTATTTCGCGAAGCAGAATGTTTGAATGATCAGTTATCTCGGAATATCAGCACGATATATTATTTTATACCGCAGGTATGAGCGTCAATCTGTACAAATTTTTCAAACTTAAATTTCCTTTCGTTATAGTATACTATCCCAATGTAATCTCTACCTCCTCAAGTTCCAAAAGATCCCACTGAGATTTTTCAACTCTTCCGAGTCCTATTCTCTCCGCAATACCATCTTTCCGCTTAATTAATAGTACATTATAAAAATAATACGTATTGTCCACTCGGTTCTCCATTTCCCATTTATGAAATGAGGTTCGTGGTATGCCAACACTATCTCCAGGCACTGAGAGAAATCCTCCTGCTGAAATCGCAATGACCTCCATCGAAGTCCCGCTACACGAGAGGCCACAGTCATGAATTCGAACAACTCCAATCTGTTTATCTCCAGCATACATCAAATTCAGCCAGTCATCATATGATCTTGCTTCAATAACAGATAGAAACGCTCTCTTCACTCGCCTTTTGATATGTGTAGGCCAAGAATGATAGCTAGAAGAAGTACGAGGCAAAGGGATTGGAAATCTAAATTCCATCTCGCTTCCCAATGATTCGTGCGAGAACTTCTACTGTCCTAGGCGTTCGATGCCTTCGCCCATATCACTATGTAGTTTTGATCTTTTCCAGCCTAGAGGAGAAACTGGAGAAGAGTCCCAACCTGACTCTCGACTGTCACCATAATGATCGGCAATCCGGACAGTAAACCCAGAAGCTTGAACTTTTTGCCAGTCAACTATACTTCTGATAGTACAAAAGTTCTGGTTGTAGAAAGATAAAAAGAGACATTCAGCAGCAGATTCCCAGCTGTAAAGTCGAATGAACCCTTCCACCTAGCCCAAGACCAACTTGGTAGACCTTGTGTTGGTTTGTCTTCAGATTCTGCGATCAATACTCTATTCTCAAGAATACCTTTGGATTGCCATAGAAGAGAAATGTCGAAACAAACTTCAGGGAGACCAAAAAGAAAGCCTCCAGGAAACGATAATTCCAACGCGCTAAGAATTCCTGCGAAGGCATCAAGAGAATCACAGGGATAACTTAATTCTCGCAAAGAGAACTCTTCAAGTAGACCCTTGAAATAGAGCATGTTCGGCCATTTATGGATCGTAAGCTTAGTTTTTCCGGATGTATATGTGGTGCTGTCAAAGGGTACAGGAACAGAGGTGCCTTCATGCCAAATGCTCTTCCAACACTTGAAGATAATCGTCTCTCCTCTAAATGTAAAGGCTCTTCGGGCAAATATCTGCTCCTGGAATGTCCATCCTCCGGTAGACCAAAGCGTGGTTTCAGTTACTGGGTTATAAGCAACTCCAACTGATGCTTTGAGAGCTGGAAAAAGTCGAGGACAAGTCCGTAATTTCAAATCTTTAGTGCCTGGAACCCCCCGGAGTTCATGTGTAATATCTCCTTCTGCAGCAATAATTGTAAAGTATGCGTGATAGTATATTGAACCCATAGCTCGAAGCTGGCTATGCTTATCTTGATCATCGTCTTGAACAATACAATAGCGATCAATCCATAAATGCCTCACACCCATAAGCTTTGTGAAGTTCATAGCATCCAGTATAGTAGATGGGAAGCGATGTGGATCGAAATTAAAGAATCCATTCTGTAACATTTTCGGCAACACTTTCTTCGAACATTCCCATTTGCTGTATTCAGATCTGATATCCGAACTGCCCCAAACGTAGCTAAGTGCAACGTATTCGCGCTTACTTGATCCAAAGATCAAACATTCATTGTCCAGGTCAATGAGGGTGATTGAGGTATCACCAAGCTGGGTTGATTTCTCTCGTTTCTCTTGTAAGTCGCATATTGAAGCATGTTCCTTCAAGCAGTCATCTAGGCAGTTCCTGGCGAAAGGGATAGTCTTTGCAAAAGTAAGAGGATTACAAAATGATAAAATATACGGAATAGTTGCTGATTTTGACGATATATGGATAGTAATAGCCTTCAAATATGCCGCGAGTGTGTAAACCTTATGCATTGTTAGTAAAGTACGTAAAGTACTAAGCATTTTCTCTAGCAATGGAATCATTTTTGAAATCAATTTTCACGCCAGCACTAATCCACAACAACTTATATCTACAAACATGTTGTGGTAAATAGAAAATCCTTCATTCCCTAACCCCTCCCCAACTCAACACGCAGTCTTTCTCTTGTTTGCCTTGTCTTCTCACTTTAACATTTTCACCTACCATGTCTGAAACCTCTACAACTCTACTTGTGTTTGGCAGTGGCCCTGGAATTGGCGCAACAACAGCAAGCCTCTTCGCTACCAAGGAATTCACCAAAGTAGCTCTGATCTCACGAGACAGGAAGAGACTTGAACAAGATCGACTATTCACCTAAACTCTCTAAAACCTGACCAGAAGATTGTCGAGATGGAGATCTGGGATACAGATATCACTGATACACCTGCTTTTTCTTGGACTCTCAGAGCCATTGAGACTTTCGGCAGTGTCTCCTGCGTCTTATTCAACGCTGCTCGTGTTGCTCCAAGTCAACTTCTTGACTTTCCCGAGGAAGAAATCTTGAAAGACTTTTTAGTAAGTTCACCATACACAATAGTCCAACAGAGACATCGACTTTGTATATCTAACAATATATAGACAACATATATCGCCTTGTACACTGCAGCGAAATGGCCCCTATCCTGCAACGTGATATCAACTCTAATCAGCCTTCTTTCCTTGTCACTAGCAGTTTCCTCTGGGTAGAACCGTTCCCACCATTCTTCTCGCTCTCAATGGTTAAAGCCGCGCAACGAAACCTAGTAATGAGCTTGCAGAAAACATATCAGATATTCATATCGCATTGTTGAATGTCGGTGATCAAGTCAGCCCGGAAGATAAGTTCTTTAATCCAAAGAGTATTGCAGAAAAATTCTGGGAGCTGTACTCTCAGGAGAAAGATCGGTGGACGTTGGGCTTGGATGTTTTGGCTGAATGACTTTCTCTACAGTGACCAGTTTGAATTGAGAGAGACACAAATTGAAACCTTTCTAGTTCTACAGACGAATTTTCTACGCCCACACACACTCTTGATTCAAGCTTAGTTGCACAAGCAAAGTTTTAAGCAGTTTCTTAGAGCAAAGCTCCGTACTACATTTCCTGGTCAAGACCTGACATCATCCTCTTTTACAACGAGGCGTTCTTAAATGTCTAAACAACAGATTGACTCGTTCATGGCCTCAAATAGCAATCCATCTTGTCAAGTGGCGAACCCTAACTTATTAAGTACCTATACCTTTTGAGGATTATCCAGGCAGGATACCTCTTTGTAGAGACACTGCCCATCCTCTTTTATCACAGACAAGATCCAAGGTCGTTGCTGACAAGAACCCAGAGAGTTTTTCGTTTGTGAATCACTCTTTGAAACTTCCAGGCATATTGGCGGTCGGGCAGTCGTAGTCTTTCTGCGATCCAAGCTCTTGAACATTATCATCAATGCTTCTCGGAGGCTCCACTGGAAACAGAGGAAGCTCGACCTCTTCCATAGAATCATTCTCGTATAACCACGCTACACACACTCCGTCGCTACACCATTCTGAGCATACCATCCGATAAGGTAGTTTCTGCGCTGGAATTTTTTGGCCATCGGGAAGGGTATTTGGGCAAACGTCGTCGAGTTCAAGAAAGGATGGGGCATTCGATAGATTTGTTGTATCACTGGAATTAGAAATCTTCATTCTAATATCCAGAACATCTGAACCCGATACACTTGTGATTGGCTGGCTATGTCGAAAGTGTTGACGTATGCGACGTAATGTCTGCCTCCATTTTAAATCCACCATCAAGGCGTCCCCAATTCTAGTGCCACTAAAGCCACATCTTTCGCAGGCTGGAAATCCCAATAATCGTGGAGCACTGTCAGGCTCTTCCCTAAACTCTTCATGAAACAAGAATGTCAAGGATGAGGTGTTCCAACCAGCTTCCACCACAGATTTTTCCTCCAATTCGCAGGAGACAAATTCCGCAGTTTGGTAGCCAATTTCTTTGATAACAGCTTTCCATTTCAAAAATAAAGCCATGTCGTACAATGCAATCATCGTTGGTGTGTCGGGCCTATCGGTTTCTCGCCTCATGATAACAGATAAGTGATGCTGTGATGGCCTAGTTTTTTTAACGATTTGTTTGAAAGACAATGCATCTCTCTCGGGAAGCCGCAGCCAAATTGCTTGATGTAAGACGGACTTGGTAGGATCTGAGACTTCGATGACCTTGATCGTTCGTAGAAGGTATTGAAGAATTTCCCCGTCGTAGTAGAATCTGATAAACTCTTCTAAATATGCACTAACGATGGGATCTTCGGAATCATAATAAGGTAAAAGATTAGAGATAAATCTAAGAAGAGCACGACGGCGGTCTTTCCACAACATGCTAATATTCTTCTGTGGTCGATAGTTAAACATAAACTTGCCTATCATATGCATCAACGTTTCATCGGGGTAGTCTTCGCGCTTGTTTTTCTGGAGCAAATGGATCATTGCAAGTTTAGACTCTACATTAGTTGGATCGGGACTGTCAACAACAGCAAATATTGGTTCCCTTACAATATTAGATACTACAACAATTCTAAAAGCATTGCACTTACCTCCGCCCTCTCCACTCCGTAGCATGAGGATTTGCACCTTCATCAAGCAACAGCTTCGCCACGTCTGATTGAAGGGACTTAGCAGCAAACTAGGACACATTTTAGAGAAAGCTTGAGAGTTTGCAAAATAATTCATACCCAAAGTGGAGTTCTGCCAAGAGGATCTCGGTCCATAGGAGAAGCCTCCCCTCGCTCGAAAAGCCTCCTTATTGCCGGTACATTTCCATCAGCACAAAACTGAAAAATCAGCGAGTCTTGCGGAACCGCACGAAAGGTTTCAAAGAAGTATTGTGGATTTGGAAATTGTGTCGATCTGAACATCGCTCCTTGAGCTAAGCCAAGAAACCGACCAATTGCATTAGGGTACAGGACATAGAATGCCTCGGTTGCGACAGCTTTTCTCGTTTTCTGATCAGAGATGGATTGTGTAGAAATCTCGATTGTTTGATGCCAGATCTTTATGTCAACTCCTGGAGTACGGAGTAATGTAGCCCAGTGTTCTATATGTTCGCGTTTTTGGATTCCTAATGATCTGGTAGGTGGACAAGCAGGAAGGCAGATATCTAGACTCAACTCGACTTTTTGGGGGTGCGATAGATTTTGAACCACTTCAGGACAGATCAATGGTGTAACAGGGAGTGTTAAAATGTCATTTGAATCTGGAAGGTCATTTTCTATCGCGCGCGCCCGCATGTCTGCATTGACCACGGCGGTTGAAAGATCCGCAACAGACCGTTGTAGACGATCTATATCTTGACGTGTTTGTACTTGAAGATATCTAAGCAACAGTCAGCTTAGAGCACATACCAACACTATATGGCTTGAGTACTTACAGCAAGTTGGTGCTTTGAACAGTCCGTAGAGTGGAGATTGCAGATTCAATAGATAATCGAGCCGATGCTATTTCTTTGTTTTGAGAAACAGTTTTCAAAGACAGGAACACTCTTTTTCGACCACTTGATGATTTAAACAACTTGGCTAACGGTTCAATTTTGTCTCTGAGATTCGAGACCCTAAATTCACAGGTCTTCAATACCGTTTCGGTGATTTGGTCAAATCGTAGAGATTGGTTGACATCGCGATTTTGTTTCAGGATCATAGATAGCTGTTCAAGGTCTTGGAAAAGAGCTTTTATATCATCTGGTGCATTTTCAACGGTTTTCAGGAAATCCACCAGCTTCTGTACGGTTTCTGCGAGCTGTATTGCAACAGACACAATCGCAATGACACCTGAAGCGCTAGCAACGACCTCCATAACGAATAGGAAAAGAAAGTTGGACACGCCGAGAAAATCTAAGATACGAAAAGTTTAAACAGTAGGATGGGCAGGCAAAGGAGAGCCTCGCTCAAGGCATTCATCTGCACACTGCCCCCTTTCCCAACAAGGGCGCCTGCGCAGGTCGCCTGCAGGGCCGTTACAAGAGTCGGCCTCGCTTGGTGGCGCTTCAACAAACGAATCATCAAGGCCCAAAAGAAGGAATGGTTTCATCTTTTGGCACCTGCTACAATTTACCTGCAGCTGTTCCAAAGTCGGTTTGTTCCTGGGAAAAGGAGCACAACCCCCATGCTTAACGCGGCGACGCCGAAAGCCGCGACCTAGCAAATTCCTTATCTGCGCAATAACTAATATGCCTTGCCCTAAGCTGAGCACCACAATATTGGCGATAGACATGGGAAATGAGCTTCAAGATTTTAGAGAAATACCACAATCAGCTCTTCGGTTTTCCCAACCCCTTCAACCTCAAGTATACATCACAACCCCATCCATACAAGCTCTGAATCTCAATGCCGCCTCCAAAATATTCAGCATAAGCTCTTCCAAGCGGCAAGCCATATCCCAGACCCGCAATCGAGCTTCCTTCGCCACCTGAGCCTGAGAGGGCACTCAAAGCATCCATACCGCCGCTGCCTGGAAGTTCGTCTTGGTCTGAGAATGTGGTAAACGAATATGACCATATATTTGGAAGAACCTCTGGGCTGATTCCTCCTCCTCGGTCTCTGATTCGAATTGTGACTCCAGGTGCTGGGTCTTCAAATGGTTTGATGGGTGGGTTATCGTCAACTTCATAGCTCCCTACCATATGATCGGACGTTTTCGAACCTCTCGCCGTACTTGAAGATTCAGGTTCGGCCGCAATCGTAATAATCACAGGCTCGTGAGACCTACCTGACTCTACTGTAGCTCGAAAGGCGTTCTTCAATAGCTCTGTGATTATATATTCTAGATGCACCGGTACAAATGCGAAGGTAGTGTCAGGTTCTCCATCAATGACCCAGGTTGGCCTTACTCCATACTTCAATTCGCAGATCTCCGAGACGAAATTTCCGCAAGAATTTATGATCGAAGAGGGCCGCAGAGCAGTATCAATAACACCAATGTATGACGAGGACGGATCCGTCTCCTGGTAATTTGAACTTTGATCTTGATGAGGCTGCGAAGAACAATGCAGTGCAATATGCTGTTCTGCTATTAAACGCGTTCCAATTCTAGCCCGCAAATGTTCGTCCAAAAACTTGGTAACATCCTCTGGGTTGATGTATCTTCTGCATTCAAGAAAGCCCCTTGCTAGTGTTGGTATAGTATGGGAGTGTGTTTCAACCAGATCTGCAAGCACACTCGTAAATTTGATTTCATCTTCAAGGGTAGAGATTGTTCGATGATTGTAGGGCAAGAGGGTCGATAACGAGTGCAGATAGTTATTATATATTTTCGAGATGTTGGGATTCGAGACAACTATGAAAGGAAGGTTTCGAAGTGCTTGGATTCGATGTGCGAGTCGAATTGGAAGGAGGGAGAGAGTGAAGTTGGCAGAGGAAAACAGCGCCTCTGTTGAGAGCGGGGGTCGACCATGTCTTCGTAGATGTTGATTAGTTTATACGATTCGACCTCTGGAACACGGCTTGATACCTGACGAGATCTGCGAGACTTAAGATATGTAATGGCTTGCTTCCGAGGCTCGCGACTTCGTCATCAGCAATGTCTGTTGAACTTGGTGGGTGCGACCACTGATGAGCCGCTGGTGATGGATGCCGACCTAATCTCGGCGACGAGGAAATATGCCGGAACAAACCAACAGGTCTGAAAGGCGATTTAAAGTACTGAGGGCGTATGAAGAGGAAGGTCATGGTGGCATTGTGTTCGTTGTGGTTTCGCTGCGGAGAAAGCCGAAGCATTGATTTCTCTTGTCACAAGTCATCAAGCACAATACGATTCACTACCGTAGCATAAGCTAAGAGAATGTAGCAATATAGGTATATAATCGAATTGTTCCACATTCTATTGCTACTAATATCTTGTTCTAAACACTTCATCTACTGAGTTCTAACAGTTTGGTGCAATTCCTTTGATTGAAAATATGGCGTGCTTTCAAGAGTGGATACGCCATTATCAGGCAGGTCGACGCTTGGAGCCAGTTAGTGTGAAAGTCCTCGATCACTTGAGTCGACATACACAATATATGGAGAGAATTGTCCCTTGGATACCTCCTTGATTTCTCCTCCCTGGTCTTTGAGATGCTTCTCAGCACTGCCGAACCAGTCAGTCAAAATAGAGGATTCCAACTCGCAACATCAGCATCATACGCAGCGTATTGGTCGTCCGTAAGGCCAGCATCTAATCCAATCTTTTTAATAGTGAGCAGCTTCGTAGATAACAAGACAGCAATAAACGAACCAAGTATTGTGGCATATTGACGTGGACAATATGTCAGAAGCCTACGCTGCTCAGAAGGACAGTCGTTAAGAATGAGATTGTGAAGTAGAGAAGTCAGAAGAAAGTTGATAGCCTCGAACAGAGAGATTACACTGGATCAGCTCACGTTTTATATACACAGCCAAGTCAAGTGCTGGTTGACCCCGCGATACGCCGACAGCCTAAAGTACGTCATCAGCTAACGAGTCCTCGCTGGCCACTTTAGTGCTGCAGAACATGTCGTGCTCTGAAACAGCATCCAAGACAGCCTTTTCATCCAATCCTTTCCATTTTTCCAAGGATACTATCTGAAGCAGACCAGGGCCACTGTTGGTCTTGGGAGGCAAAGCGAGAACCTGGCAGTGGGAAACTACTATTCTCTGGCCAGTGCCTACTGGATATGACGCCAGGCGGGTGAAATTCGTCTTCGTCGAAACGTCGGGAAATCGTAAAGTCGAAGCTTAAATACCACAATTATTACACTACTAAAATTAATAAAAACTCTAGATAATAAAAGATGAGTATCTAAGAGCTCCGCATTTAAAGGTTCAAGTGCTTGTTGAAGACGAGTATTGACACTTTGCGATTTTGATTTTTTCGTTCGTCGAAGACGAATTTCACCCGCCCTCGTAGAAGCATTTGGTCAACTAGAAACTCTTTTTATGTATTGTAAGATTTGCTACCAAAAGGTGCAGCTATCGATAGTGGCCCCTGAGTTGAACAATCTCAAAAAGGGAGAAGAGGTATGGGTCAACCGCAAGCTTGAGTAGCGAAAACCTATAGGCCAAGCCTGATCTACGGATTATTGAAGGAGGATTGAAAAGGTGTCAAGAAGAGCTGATATTCTTAAAATAAGACTTTCCGCAAAGAAAGTCTTTATCGAGATCTCAACCATCACGTGATGAGGCTGGTAACTTTGCTCGCATATGCTGTATGTAGTTCCAGAGCAGCCTGTAAATTAGGTCTTAAAATTGTTTGTCGAAACTCTCGAGTATTTTGATAAACAGAAAATGATTGCCACGTTTGTTTTTCAGCTGATCATATCACTAAAACTTAATTGTGGATAATTCCAGAATCAAAATTATTCAAGTTGTGGTATCTTCCTCTAGAGCTTCTTCTAATTCGTCGCTGAGATAACTTCCTTTGAAGATCCCAGTTACTTGGTTAGATCCACTGAGTTTCGGAGCGTAATAGTCCTGCGGCTCGCTGTCTTTCTCTTCCTACTTTTCTCTCCGGACCATTTAAGCCGCCTATTCACGTAGTTTCCAGACGACAGTATGCTCTCTACTGCTGCGAGAAGTCTACACTACCTACAGCACTCTGAACATAGTTTCCGCCAGTTGATGCAAAATGAGCCAGTCGCAAGGCAGATCTTGTAAGCATCTGGTTGAAGAAAGCACACTGAGAGGTTCGAATAACAAACAGTTTCACATATCTAGTTAAGAATCATTGTCGCAAGGGAATCACAGTAACTACAACTAAAACCAGGGAGAAATCCGTGTTAGTCTATAGAGGCTTTGAAAAAGATCCGTTGGAAATACGGCCATGAAAAGAGTACACTCAATAGCTGAACTGGACATGAAAATCTAACCAATATTTGTAAATCATTGCCAACCTGCCCTCTCTTTCTATGAAAATAGACATTAACTATGCAATTTAGAGCGACCTCATGCTAAGGTAACCTCCGAGAGCCTGAATAATGAGAAATAAGGAAAGGAAAATAACACATTTCATCAACCTCAAAACAAGCCAAGAGCCATAACCGCAAATACTACCAAGACGACAAGGTCTGTCCCATGACCCCTAATTGAAACAGCAGAGGAGACCGTAGGCCCGCCTAAATACCAACTCCCAATATCAGTCAATCCTCCGTTGTCATTCAGCATCGCAACATTCGGTCCCACGTTGCTCTTATCCGCTCTAAAACCACCAAAATACGAGTATCTTTCAACCAGAGCATCTCCATCAAACAATGTGATCGAATTATTGAAGAACGTCTCCGCACCAACTAAAGATGCATTATTGTACGCGTATTCCGTAACCCAGAATGGCATTCCAGGATATCTAATAAATCAGTAATGCTCTGAAAAGATGAGGGAAGTCACTAACTTTTGTTTAAAGTCGGCGAGATATGCCTGCAGATCCGTGAAGTTGCTATAATGGTGCAGGGGTATGAAATCCGCTGTACAATTTGAACCTAGAGACTGACAGGCGGAGTAGAAATTCTCGAGCCAAGGGAAGCCGGTGGAACGCTGCATCACTACGGGAGCGCCAACCTTGATCCCCATCTCTCTCAAGGGGTCAAATATCTGAATCCAAGCCGCAGCCGCGTCGGCAGGCTCAATTTAACTTCTGATAGAGTCCATCAGGCTCGTTAAATGCAAGTGTATGTGTAATATTTATGCCCTTTGCTATCAGACCTTTGATGTCATTAATGAAAGACGTGTCATTCTTTTTTGGTGCTCCCCACTACACATGAAGAAGTTAGTATTCCCCTCAGATGGGCTTACATCAGACAGATTAGCTTTTCGGGGTCCTCACAAGCATTGGTACATATTCGAATTGTTCTTGTGTCAAGTTTGCGTATATAGGCGTGGGTGCCGTCCCATAGTCGTAGTACCATGTCAAATCACTTCCCGGTTGAACGAAGGTTTCATGATCTACTGCATGGTCTGCATCGACATACACAAGTCCACGTTTTGTAGATCGTGTGTAGTTAGTCTTTGCCGCGAGAATAGCAGGGACAAGAACAAAGAAGACTGAAAGAGTGGACAGCATCCCGAGGAAGAGAGTACTCTCAGGTGCTTGCATAGGAGAGCTACAGGAATAAGTTTTCAAGGACTTGTCTGAAAGATTGGAAGACTGGAAGACTGGAAGAAGAACACTAGCCCTTCTTATTCTGGTTTAACTTCAGTTCAGTGGGAAGGCACTGCCTTAGCAGGGCACTACCCGTGTTTCAGCACGTTCGATCGTAGAAGCCGTACACGCCATTCAAAGTGAGAAAATTATACTCCGAAGCGTGAACGCCCTGATGTTCGAGGCTGCCGGTCATGCTTGAAGACCTTGTCAATTGGTCGTAAACCCAGCTGGAAGCGAATATGGAGATTGGGAGGCATTCGTGATAACAGATAAGGATCGAAGCTTTGCCAAACACGGCTAGCCTACTCTCTCCACCCCGAAAAAAGTTCCCTTCCAATTGCAAAATACGCAGAGATTCAATGTCCAGGTAACGCCAAAACCACACCTCTGCAACATGGAGGACCAATCAAACAGGCCACATAGGCCTTCCAAAGAAAAGAAAAAGAAGCATAATGGTGGTCAGTCTTGTGCCCAACATCATATGTCCCGTCTAACTGATCCAAGATCGCAATCCGAAAGCTTTTGCCTTTGCAAATCCAGGTCGATTAGCCAAAGCGGCAGCTCGATCGCATGATGTAAGTATTGCGAAAATTTTATCAGATTTGCATTAACACAATCAGTTGAAAGAAAAACGTTTTCATGTGCCCCAAGTTGATCGAATTCCAGAAGAACCCCCACCAAGGCTGGTTGCTATAGTTGGGCCTCCTGGGGTTGGAAAAACCACACTCCTCAAATCTCTTGTCAAAAGATATGCAAAAGAAACCCTCTCAGATCCTCAAGGGCCGATCACGGTTGTCACATCGAAGCGTCAACGGTTGACCTTCATAGAATGTCCAAATGAGCTCGAAGCAATGGTAGATATATCCAAAGTGGCAGATATAGTACTTTTGATGATTGATGGGAATTTTGGTTTTGAAATGGAGACTATGGAGTTTTTGAACATTTTGGCAGCGAGTGGTATGCCAGGAAACGTATTTGGAATTCTCACACATCTGGACCTCTTTCGAAAACCACAAACCCTCAAAGATGCGAAAAAGCGGCTGAAGAACAGATTCTGGAGCGAGTTATATCAAGGCGCACATCTATTCTACTTGTCTGGCGTCATCAATGGGCGGTATCCCGACAGAGAAATCCACAATCTCTCTAGATTCCTGTCCGTCATGAAGAATCCAAGACCACTCATTTGGCGTAACTCGCACCCATACACCGTTATTGATAGCTTTCGAGATATCACGCATCCTACGAAAATTGAAGAAGACGCTAAGTGCGATCGTACCGTAGTGCTCTCGGGATACCTACGGGGGACAAATTTTACTGCGCAGGGACAGAGAGTTCATATACCAGGGCTTGGTGATTATACAATATCTGCAATGGAAGCTTTACCAGATCCATGTCCAACGCCATTTATGGACCAGGCCGTCGCGAAAGCAAGTGGAAAGACTAGTCGACGACGTTTGGATGAGAAGGAAAAGAAGTTACATGCTCCAATGTCTGATAAGAGTGGTCTGAAAATTGATGGTGATACGATATGGATTACGCGAGAGAAAGGTTTCAACTTTGACAAAGATGCTGAAGACTTAGAGCGCGGTGAAGGTGAGGAATTGATTGTCAGTCTACAAAGTAAACGTCGATTACTTGGAGAGACCGAGGAGGGTGTACGACTATTCAGTGATGGAGGGGCAATCACCAAGGTTGCTGAGGAGAATACAGGCCGTACACAACCTCGAACTGCTAGATTTCTGGAAAGAGATGAACAATCTGACGATGAGGCTATTAATGACGAAGGATTCGTAAGCGGCGAGGACGATCTCGATCCAGAAGACGATGATGAGATCAGCGACGAAAAGCTAGGTAAGGCTTTCAGGAAAGAGGCTGACAAGACTGAAGGCGATATTGCTTTTGCAGACAGCGACTCTGATCTTGGTTCAATTTCTGGTGACGAGGATTTAGATAAGGATTTAGACGAAAATGAGTTTTCAGGTTCTGAAGAAGAGGATGATGCTGTGCGGTGGAAAGGAAAGATGTTGGAGACGGCTCTGAAGCTTCATGGAAATAAGAGACCATACCGAACGTCAGATCTTGCTAAGCTATTGTATGACGAATCATTAACGCCAGTTGAAGTTCTTAGTAGATGGAAGGGCGAAGTAGAAGAGGAGAGCATTGAAGACTCGGATGACGAGATGTTCTTCAACAAATCAGGTCGAGAGAAGATAGATGAGAAAGTGGAAGACCGTGCAATACCTTTTCTCGACTACGATGAACTGGAAGTAAAATGGTCTGCACCCGACAGTATTGAAGCTCTTAGGCAACGATTTGCAACCGCGGACCTGTTGAAAGAAAAGTCAGACGACCAGTCCGAGAGCGATGATGGAGGTGAAGATTCTGATGATGAAGGAGATGGGGAATTCCAGGACCTAGAAACTGGTGAAGAACATAAACCGGATGATATCGAGACTGAACGCGAGAAGAATGCACGTCGAAAAGAGGAGTTGAAACTACGATTCGAGGAGGAGGATCGAGAAGGTTTCAGTAACGACAAAGCCAATGCTCGACGAGAAGGCGCAGAAGATGAAGAGTTTGGTGAAGATGATTGGTATGATGCGCAGAAATCACAGATTCAAAAGCAATTGGACATTAACAAGGCCGAATTCGAGCTTCTGGATGAATCTCAACGAGTTGATGTTGAAGGATTTAGAGCTGGACAATATGCAAAGATAGTCTTGGAAGGCGTTGCTGCAGAATTCGTAACCAAGTTCCAACCTCGAATGCCAGTTATCGTTGGAGGATTGTCTGCCACAGAAGATCGATTTGGTTTTGTTCAAGTCAGGATCAAGCGACATCGATGGCACAAGAAGATTCTAAAAACCAATGACCCTCTCATCTTTTCCCTTGGCTGGAGGAGGTTTCAGACGTTGCCAGTCTACAGTATCTCCGATTCTCGAGTTCGAAATCGCATGCTCAAGTATACACCAGAGCATATGCATTGTTTTGGGACATTCTACGGGCCTCTCATTGCACCAAATACTGGCTTTTCATGTTACCAATCGTTCTCGTCGAAGAATCCCGGATTCCGAATCGCAGCTACAGGCACAGTTTTGAATGTCGATGAGGCATCCGAGATAGTGAAGAAGCTTAAGCTTACAGGAACTCCATACAAGATCTTCAAAAATACGGCTTTTATCAGAGACATGTTTACAACTGCAGTCGAGATTGCCAAATTTGAAGGAGCATCAATCAAGACCGTCTCAGGAATTCGTGGTCAGATCAAAAAAGCTCTAAGCAAACCCGAAGGCCACTTCCGAGCAACGTTTGAAGATAAGGTACTGATGAGTGATATTGTCTTCCTTCGAGCATGGTATCCAGTAAAGCCACATCGCTTCTACAACCCAGTCACCAATCTTATCGGCTGGTCTGCAATGCGACTAACAGGTGAAGTCCGTCGTGATGAAGGCCTTCCTACACCACAACAAAAGAACAGCCAATATGCGCCCATTGAGCGGGAGACGCGCCACTTCAATCCCCTTCGTGTGCCTCGATCTTTAGCAGCTGAACTTCCATACAAGTCCCAGATTGTGCAAGCTAAGAAGCAATCGAAAACCACATACATGCAAAAGCGTGCTGTGATCCTTGGAGGAGAGGAGAAGAGAGCACGAGATCTTATGCAGAAGATCATGACCTTGAGAAATGAAAAGGTAGCTAAGAGACGGGAAGCCAAAGAGGTAAAGAGAAGGGAGTATAGGAAGAAAGTTGCTGAGAATGAGGAGAAGCGTGGCGAGCGAGAGAAGAAAGAAAAGCAAGAATATTGGAGAAAGGAGGGCAAAAAGAGGAGAGCGGATACAGACAGCGCTGGAGGCGGGAAAAGGAGAAAGTAATGCATATTTGATGGAGTTTTGGAAGCATGTAAAGCATAGCATGGCAAGGAGTTTTACAATGATATACCACTTTTCATTAGGATTTACAATGTAATCTCGAATATCTTCAATCAATCCCTCCGTTGCCGGATATTTATAGCCTCGGCAAATATGTGAGGTACTACATATCCTCAGCTACAACGTCACTTAATCAGCTTCGATGCCTCATTTTCTTTTTTGCAACGATCCAATTGCTCTTTTGAAGCATCTTTATTCTTCAATTGACGAAACATAGATCTGCCACAATGCCAAAAGCTATCACAATGAAGCAGATTGAGGGGAAACCTGGCAAGGTCTACTACCCGTAAGCACAAGCCTACGAGATGAACACATTTCTCTGACTTTCAGTAAATAGCCTCTCTATCTCTGAGGTCTCTATTCCGAACCCGGGTCCCAATGACCTCGTCGTCTCTATGCAGGCTGCAGCCCTCAACCATCGCGATTTCTTTCTCAGACAACACCTCTACCCCGCACCATCATTCGAAACACCTCTCCTCGCAGATGGGTATGGAGTAGTGACAGGAATTGGATCATCTGCCGCGAAATCATGGCTTGGGAAGAAAGTCATCTTGACACCAGGTCGAGGGTGGAAGGATAGTCCAGATGGACCCGAGTCCCCATCAGGATATGCTATTCTAGGAGGAACAAAGACTTTCCCACTTGGAACGTTGCAAGAAGTTCTATGTGTGGATCAAAGCGAAGTTGAAGAAGCACCTTCACATCTAACTCCTGCGGAAGCAGCAGCTCTACCTCTGACCGGATTGACTGGATGGCGAGCTCTGGTCACTAAGAGTGGCAATGCCCAGGCAGGAAGGAATATTTTGATCACCGGAATTGGCGGCGGAGTTGCTCTAAATGTTCTACAGTTCAGCGTCGCATTGGACGCGAATGTATACGTGACGAGTGGAACACAAGACAAGATCAACAAGGCCAAAGCAATAGGCGCAAAAGGCGGTGTCAACTACAAGGATGAGGGATGGGAGAAAGAATTAAAGAAGCAGCTGCCCAAAGACCGACCATATATTGATGCAATTATTGACGGTGCTGGAGGCAGTGTGATTGCGAAAGCTACGAGGCTTCTCAAGGTATGGCCCATCAGCCACTCGCAGGACTTAAATTAACTGTTTCAGCCGGGTGGAATCATCGTTCAATATGGTATGACTGTCGCTCCCAAGATGGACTGGGCTATGGGTGCAGTGTTACTGAATCTAGAGCTTCGTGGTTCGACAATGGGCTCACGAAAGGAATTCCACGATATGCTCGCGTTTGTGAAGGACAAGAAGATCAGACCAGTCGTGTCAAGAATTGTCAAGGGCATTGATAACATCAAGGATATCGATGAATTATTCGATGACATGCGAAATGGTTCCCAGTTTGGAAAGTTAGTCATTGAGATCCGTAAGGATGGAAATGGCAGCAAGCTCTGAATAATATTGGGCATCTTAACTTCACTCTGTTCATTTATCTGATTTTTCTGGACAAAAAATCAAACAATCAGCTGCCGAACCAGTGTTCGCCGATGATGGAATGCCGGATCCTTTCTCCCGCTGAGACGAGGCCATTGCCAAATATCAGAGAACCTGGGGTATAAATGTTCTTTGTCATGTCTCGCTGTACATCCCAGCTCACCGTCGACTTATGCGTCATATGACAATGGTCCAGCGCATGGCGAAACGGGGGATCAAAAACCTGAATTTCTGGCTGCCCCGCATTCCTGTCTGACAATTGTTGTACGAGACACCACGTCAGGATTTCATTTACGCCGTCACGGCCATGGAATAATAATATTCATTATATTTTCCGCTTCCAGACCAAGATTCATTCACCTTTGTGCCCTAGATAAAGAGCAGCCTCGCCATCCAAAAGCCAACACACAAACTCAGCCAAGAGTCCAACACTTCAGAAATCTCCACGCCGAGAAATTTGTCACGGAAAAACCTCCCAAAGCAAAACCCACTTCTCAATATCCACCATGGCAGCATACAAGATTTTAGTTCTGCCGATACGAATCGTCCAGGCGCTTTTCGCAGTCATCATCCTCGGCGTAATGGCTTATGGTAAGTTTGCAGCTATATTTTTCTTCACTTCTAACGGTTATCTAGCTACGAATGCTTGGGCTTCTGGCTGGTGGAGTCCAGATTCAATCAACTACTCAATCTTCTGTTCTGTTTGGACTCTACTGGCCGTTGCATACCTCGTCTTTGCGCCCATGAGCGGCACTGTCGCAGCTCACAAATTTGGTATCCTAGCCGTCGACGCTCTCACCTGTCTCTTCTGGTTTGCGGCTTGGATCGCAGTGGCCTCATTTCTTGGAGATGGGTGCAGTCAGCACTGGGGACCATGTCGTGCTGCCGTTGCTGGTGATATTTTTGCGGCCTTTATCTGGTGAGTAATTGTGACTACCCTCGATTTTAATACTAAACGTAAATCAGGCTGCTTTTCTGTGCAACTACCATCTTCTCTGCTCTGCATTGCTGGAATACAAGAAATACCAAGGATTCTGCTCCCCCACCAGAAGCGATCGAGATTCAGCAGTCGCACGCCCACCCAGCGGCAACAGGGACTCTATGAGATCTCTCAATGCGACAAGGGGGCCAACCCAAGCTTCCGGGCTTCATTAGTGGTGGCTCGTTGCTTTTCTTTTCATTGCGAGCTTGTTATTATGAAGGGTGCTTACGGTCGATGCCTATCAAGATTCCCCAATTAGTTTAAATTATGGCGTTCGATGTCTTTAAAAAGGAGAATGGAGAAGTTTCGGAATACCCAGGATTTGTGTTTCTCTCAATATCAGCTCTTCTAATCAGTTTCTTCTAATAAGCCATCTAAGGTGGATTTATTACCATGTAATATAGTTTCATATACTCTAGATCGCCACAATCTGCCACAGTCACAGTTTTCAAAAGTGAATCATGAAGGTCAGGCCTATATTTCCCTGTCTACTTGACTGCACATCTGATCTTGGTTATTTATTCCACCCGTCTTACCACCCACCAAAGCCAGTCCCGAAACCTCTTCCTCTAAACCAGACACCCCGAAATGGCCCTGATCCACCCACTCGTTGGCCTCCACTGCTCAGCCACGGGCTCATAAACTCGTTCTGCCCTACGTGCATTCCGGTTGGGGAGAGTGAATGCCGGTAGAGGTTCCCTAACGATAAAGGAGTTCCTCCGAAGCGGTCATAAGGATCGCCTATGCCATCCATCCAATTGCCTAGCATTTTGCAGCTTAAAATGTACCTTTGAATTAACCTTTTGGTTGGTTTCACAGAAGCTGATGTGGCATTTTATCAGGGAGAAATTTATACCCATTGACAATTGCTAATTCGATGAATGACTAGGAACTTAAAGGATGATTATTCTCAGACGAGGACGATGGAAGACTTGGAATCATGGTAGTTTCTTTATGATACTCAACTAGGATACATTTACAACTGTTCATTCACAAACAGTCCAGCCATGCCTTGCCCAGTACCAATACACATACTCGTCAACAAAATCTTCTTCTTCTGCCTTCGGCACTCGCTAAGTCCAGTAACAATCTGCCTAGCACCAGTAGTGCCTAGAGGATGACCGAGAGCAATAGCTCCACCTCGAACATTCATCTTCTCCCATGGAATATTCAAAACATCTTTGCAATAAACGGCCATTGAAGCGAATGCTTCATTAAGTTCAATAACATCGCAGTCATTAATGGTGATATTGTACTTCCCAAGAAGCTTAGGAATAGCGAGCGATGGACCAATACCCATAATACGAGGAGCAAGTCCTGTAACGGTGGCACCAACGTACTTAGCTAGAATAGGCTGGCCTAGCTCAATAGCACGAGATCGACGCATAAGGAGAACGGCCGCAGCTAGGTATCATTAGCAAAAGCAGAAGAGGGAACCAATGCCAAACGCCTACCTCCATCAGTTACTTGTGATGAGTTGCCTCCGGTAGACTTATCACCAAAATCGGGGAAAGCAGGACGGATCTTGCTTAGACCTTCAAAGGTAGTGCCCCATCTTGGACCCTCATCCTTGGTGAGAGTAACCCTCTTCAATTCACCAGTCTTAGGATCTTTGACCTCTGTAGCAATGGGCACAATCTCATCATCAAACCATCCAGCCTTTTGTGCAACCTCGGCACGTCTGTAACTTTCTGCTGCGTATCGATCCTGTTGTTCACGAGAGATATTAAAGTCATTTCCAACATTTTCGGATGTCTGACCCATGGGCTGCATACAATCTGCCGCCTCTTGGTTTTGCAGAACTTCGGAGTGGAAGGGTTTCTCGAGTCGGTCACCACCAATGGACATCATTTCTGCGCCCATAGCAACACCAATATCGATGCTTCCAGAAGCGATTTGGTTTGCAATATCTTGTGTGGCCTTCAACCCAGAGGAGCAGAATCGGTTCACAGTAGAGGCGGCGGTGGTATTGGGGAATCCAGCTGCAAGAGCAGCAGCACGAAGCTTGTACGCAGCCTTTCCATCAGATACCTAGGGGCAAATATCATTAGATGGAATCAAAGAATATATGTGTGATATGACCGGAAGACGTACATTGCCGCAGCAGATATCCTCCACCAGTGCAGGATCGATTTTCGACTTCTCAAGGACCTTCTTCAACAGTGAATAACACAGATAGTCCAACTCAGTATCCTTGAAGCCTCCTTTTCCTCCTTTGGTTAACGGCGTACGTATCGCGAGTGTGATGACCACATCGTCGGCATTCTTAGAGGTACTACTCCTATTAGCATGTGCGTGTAAGCTTGGAAAGGAATGCGGACATGGAGGACAATCCTGAAGAGCTAGGCGTAAGGTGTTTAAGAATGGAACTGAGTCTTTCGCCTGCCATTTCGATGGGTGGAGAAGTAAAGGGAGAAGGAGGGTTGTAAGGTCCTGATGTTGACTTGTATGAGAATGTGTTGCTTCCGGTGGAGGAGACTTTGGCTCTGTTTTGTTGATGGCTGTGGGGGAAATACCTCGGCTTCAGCAAGGGCGGAAGTCAAAGCCGCCGACAGCCGACTCTTTCGATTCCAGGTCCTCGGTAAGTAAGGGATAAGATGCTGGCTTTGTTTACTCATATCAATTCAATCCGAGAGAAACTCTGGGAATACCCTATGGTGTGCTTTCGCAAAGGTTTTATAACCCAGACGAATGACTTCAATTCTGCTTCCTCATTACAGCTTCAAATATGAGGCTGTAAAACGAAGAAACATACTTCTTGGCTCGCTCCTAGTCTTCAACAGTCGTTTTCGACCAAAAGTCTGGAACTGAGTTAGATTCACAACCTCTACCCTCTACGTATGAAAGGTGCCTTCCACTCATATAGAGATGAAGTTGAACATGTCACCTCCAAACTTTCATATTTGGTAAGCCCGTTCACTTAACTTAGTCCAAACACGCAAGTCCCACATGATACTTGGCGGTACCTCTGTACCTGCTAATGTCTTAAAGAGCCTCATCAAGCTGAACAGTGCCTCAATCAATCCCGAGCGATTATTGAATTGGTGCATCAGACCCTTGAAATGACTTTTCCTCATCCAGCCATTAGAGACATTTCCTGTCAACCTCAGCCAACCAAATACGCCGAGGCAGATTCGATATCCCCAAAATGAAGCCACAAGCGGCAGCGCACTGAAGTGCCATTCGATATGCCACGACGCGGCATTCTTCGTCCTTCTGAGGCTAGGAATTGCTTCCAAACTTGCAATAATCTTCTGGTCCAGGAGCAAAGAATCTTCCATAAAGCTTCGACTCGGATTCAATACGCAAAAGTACGATCTCCTCTTCAGCCTCATCAACATGTCACAATGGGTTGATCCCGAACGAGTGCAATCGCCCCCACCTGTATATTCAGAGCCTTCAAAGCCAGTTGGGTTTGCGACAGTCGAACCGTACGATCCTAATCAACCTGGACCTGCGCTCCAAGCGCAAGATTACTACACCTATCCCCAACAATCTAATCAGAACTATATGTCCCCACAGCAGGTTAATCAGAACATTCCTCTTCAACATCAACATCTTGCTCCAGATCCTAACCCGAACTATCCTGTACAACCAAATCCGCAGCAGAGCCATGCAGTTATGGTAACGCATGTGAATCATACAACAACAACAAATGCAGAAGATGAATTCAGCCTGGGCTGCTGTGCTGGGTGCCTCTGCGCGGCGTGAGTCCTCTGCGTTCCGAGTTGGTTCACGACATGGCTAATCGTCATAGATGTTGCTGTGGGTGTACTGTAATGTGAGAGAGATCAAAAGGGAATATTTGGAATCGAAGTCCACAAATATTGTGTGAAGACGCAATGGATATCGGCTTGGGGCGTTATTAGTTAATACTTGGAGAACAAAGGAAGATGGGAAGAAGATGATACCAGAGGAATTGTTTGGCTGCTTTTTGCCACAGGAGTTTGATGGACTTTTGCGAAAAGAGGTTTCAGAGATAGGTAGGAAATGATATCTTGTTGTAGATCATCATCTATTTATTGGAGCTTTTGCTGCTCATTTATGATCGCCCCGGCTTCCAGTATCTCCAGGTAGAAAACCAGATCTAATGATAAAGCGATACGTAACATAGATGCATATGCTCTATACTGAAAAAGGTATATTTCCAAAAATCCGTGTGCGGAAAGGTAACAATAGGGAAACTCACGTCATTTCGTCCCGCCTGACTAAGGAAACAAACCAAACCCCCAACTTCTTGCAATCCACACATCTACAACAGATCTACCACATCTCGATATCATCATGCCCTAGAATATTTACCAGTTCCAACCTCCAACTATTCAGCATGCCTCGTGCAAAGCGACCGTTAGAAGAAGTCGATCCGAACGCGTCGACGCGTCTCCCAAATCGAAAAGCAGCGAAGACAAGAGCCACCGCGACAGCTTGTGAGAAGAAATTAGAGGATGACGTGGAACTCTTCAATCCGTCACAGCACGTCTGGAGGACTGCATCTGAACGATACTCAGTAGTCAAGAAAGGACTAGAAGTTGCAAAGAAACCTCAACTTCCACGAGGAGAACAATTCGACTACGGGACAAAAGACAATAGCAAGTTAAGATGTCTTCTTCTTGACCGAAAATTTCCAACATACGGAACAAGGGAAGAATTGATTGCACGACTCGAGAACTCCTTGATTGATTACAATACCCTCTCCCTTGCTGAAATTACAGAGATCTTGAAACGACGAAGTGTCAAGATGGCAGCGACAGGGTCGAGAGAAGTTAAGGTTGAACGGTTGAGAGTCAATGACAAAATCGATCGGGATACGGGAAACCATAAAGAAAGTAGATTGCATGGCATCGCATCTGTCGCAGATGAGGTATATAAATCGATTATGGAAAAGGAGGAGGAGGAATATGCGTCAATGAATCCCAGCAAACTCCGCACTCTATTGCAAAAGAATGACTTGCCACTTTCAGGGAGCATAAATGTTTGGATTAAACGTCTTAGAGCTAATGATCGAAACATCCGTGAGAAAGCGCTGGAAAATTACCACATGCGCTTTGGTGCTACTGTGGACGAGTTGGCTCAACGAACAGGACGCCCGGTAAATGCCAAAGAAATACTAAGACAGGAAATGAAATATGATCAAGAAGACAGGGAAATACGGACGAACTCGATACCTATTCGTCTTCCTGCCAAGATTTGCAATTATGATGGCAGCGATTCACATTGGGCATCAAGACCCGAAATGGAACTCAGGGAAATATGCCAAAGACGAGACATGCCTGGGGCCGGGCCAAGGGCTACAATGTTGAAATGGCTGGATACCGGATCAGTTGACTATATGGATTTGTACGCGTTCTCCTTGGAGACTCTATGCTCGAAGCGTGGGATTGCGTACAAGAGTGGTGCCACCAAAGTTGTGCTCATCGAACTTCTCAGAGAGGCAGACAAGTCAGAATCATGATTGATAAAACTACTGCCGGATATCTGCGGTTGTTGAAAGTATAACCCTGTTCTATAGTTTACATTCAGATTCTTTATATCTACATTTCACATTGAGTATTTTTAGATTCCTCATCTAATATCAACAGATTTGGCATGACGACAAGCTCTTATCAGCATCAGTTCATAGTCCTCTACCCTCAAGACTTTCCCCTGGTTCCAATTCTCCACAAATTCCGCATAAATCACTAAACCTCCATCCTTTAAAACTTCTCCCTCCTCTTCATGCCATCGCGTGGAGTCCTTTGAGACTGGCAGGATACCCATCAATGGGACCATCTCGCAAATTCCAGATTTGATGTTTATATAAAGACACCTCAACATGATAGAGGTCATCAGTGTGCGCCGAATCCCTTCAAGCAAGATCCATCGCCTTGGCTCCGATTCTAACTCACACATCTCTGCTTCTGAATATGCTTCATGTAAACTATTGGTCCACGTGCTCAGAACGTTGAAGTATCTTTCTGCGTTGAGAACGACCGGATGCTCGTCAAAGATTTGTATGATCAGGTACATGATCATAGTCTGTACATTCAATAGCAATTCATCTACCTTCACGGTTACTTTTGACGCAGCCATAAGATCTTTGGCCTTCATATCTATCATTCGGGTGATCCTGGTTCGGTTTGAGATGGTTGTATTGAGAGATAATGAGCAGATGCTCAGCAAGTCTTGATAAGCCTTGGGAAGTTTCTCCTCGTACATAGAGGGATGTATAAACATTGTACGGCCCTCTGTAACGAGTGTCCAAATTCCATGGCGTAGTTGAGTTATGCAATCAGCAGCTCGTTCAGGCGACATGGATGCTGATTCGGGAATTCTTATTGGGTCAAATGGAGATCCAAGTGAATCTGGTTGTGAACCTGATGTTGGATTGTTCGTTTCACGGATCGGGGGCCGTGTACTCCCAATTGAATTGAGGGCTTCATTTTCGCTTCCAGACAACATATCTCGTACAGTCTACACTTTTCAGCTTGTTCATGCCCTGAGATCTGATAGACATACGTATTGACATTTCAATCTCCTAGTCGTGCATCTTGAACAAGTTGGCAGACTTAAATCACATCTTCTCTTGGCCTTTACACAAGCTCTACAAGCCTTCCGCCTAGTAGAGCTCCGGTAGACCAGGTTAACAACCTGATTCATAAGTTTCTTGTAGCGGAAATCCACTCCCTGCGAGTCCTATTTGTTTGTAATTCCGATTTCGGCTGATGACGAGATCAGCTCGGACACTTCATGTGTTGAATCTGCGGAGATTGATAGATAATCCAGTCAATGATCTAAGGAACGGGATAACAATAATTTGGTGTATAGAAGAGAATCTATGAGGGAACTCCACCTCTTGACAGAAAGTTGGATGTGGCCATGTCAGCGGTGCTCCACTTTAAGGCGGAACTCCGCTGCACGTGATTACATCTTTTCAAGCGAGTATTAGAATTAGGTGGAGGTGGAAGAGGCTGATTGTATAATGCCTTGGGTCGAAAAACTACTTCGGCGTGAAGAATTCTCATAAATAATGGCTCTCTCCACCGAATTTTAAAAAGAATTCAGACACCATTTTCGACAGACCTCCGACCGTCCAACTTGAAACTTGTTTCAACTATTCGACCTCTCTATTTGTTATATTTACAACATGGCCATAACAGAAATCGTTACATCAATCCTTAAGAACGGTCATGAGACTAACTCTATCTTTAAATCTCAACTCCGGCCAATGCTAAATACAGCCCTTTCCAAAGCACCAGGTACTAATAACCGTCAAGTTTTTAGCCATATGCTTTACGAAAATAACAAACCTATTTCAGAGTTCAAGTTTGTTCTCGGTCTTGGTAAGTCTCATATCTCAACTCTAATCGGTAAAGTAATGACACCAACTAGAATGGGACTCCCCGGAACAGTTTTCTCGCTTTATGGAGCAAGATGACTTCAAGGCCTTTGTAGGAAAGCTTAAGGATCACAGGACCTCCAGGCCCTCAAATTTATGATACCAACGTTTCACCTACCACAGTTTTCTCGAGCTCAATCACTGAGGTTTTTAGGATTCTTATCCCTGATTTGAAGAGAGAGGCTGAGGCACAGGCTGAATGGGAGAAATTTGTGGATGCTGCAAAAGCTGAAGCAACAATCTTTCATGATTTGAGTGGGACTAGCTTGAATCTAGAGAACAAATTGTTCCTCGGGATTCTCGGGTGGGAAGGGCTGGCAGCAAGAGATGAAGTAGTGACAAAGAAGAACGTCAAGGTCACTAAAGAGAGATTGGAGACTCTAGGTGGCGGTTCATTTATCGCTGAATTTGGGGAAGCAGGAATTCTCCCTTCTAATTAAATGTCAAATTAGACCACAACATTGTAATACTACTATACTTCCGCTCAATTTCGTATTTAAATCATTCTACAAACCACTTCTCGGAATTATTATTAGCAACTTAATCACTGGAGACATGGAGAATATTCACTCCTAAGCAGCTTATGTTGTAACAAAAGTCTATAAAATGCTAATTTTAAAGTTTCCTCACATTATACGTAACACCAATATGTACAGCTTCTCGTGTTTCATTAGGCTCTTAACTACACAAGCACAGCAACGCCAAATCACCAAAGCCACTCAAGAAGCATTCGTGGATATATATTACTACGATGAGGGCGAGCATTCAGGACGAGAAGGCTCGAACACGGACAGCGAATATGAGAGTGTAAACCTAGCATACTATCACAAACTGGGAGAATTGGCCGAGGAGAAGGTGCAAGGAGAGGATAAGAGGATTCTATTGCTATTGATGGGTATTGCAGGTCTTTGGCAGCGAGGGGCCGACAGACACTGGAAGTACACGGCTGGGAAATAGGACGGTGAAAATGGTATGATGGAAAAATCAGCATGGTATAAAAAAAGGGTATAATATTCATGGAACAGAGTCACGATGAATGTTGGAACATTCTCATCGCGCTCGAGTAGGGATAAGATTTTTATTCTCCTGCTCTCTCCATCTTGAAATTCAAATCGTGCATTTTCAGGGTGGCTAATTCAAACAGATATTTTCCCGAACAATCCTCTCACAAAAATTCCGAAGACCTGAGTCCAGCACCCTTGAGATAAGACATGACCAGTCATATTGTTTTTGAGCATTCATGGTAGATTGAAGTAGATGGATTTGTACTAAAGTTTATTTCAACGCGAGGAGATATGAAATGCGAAGTGGAGGCTGTGCAGCACCAAAAATATCTCAACGAGGAGAGGCTAAATAGAGATAAGGATATTTTGACGGAGGTAATGGTTTATGTCGGCGATGGATTTGTAGATTACGACGTTAAGTTCTCAAGTGGCTGTTCTTGTATTGCGATAGAGCTGATGATCTTGATCAGATTTATATCAGATTTACAAAGCACTCGACTATCAAGGTTGAGACGACGAGCTTTGGTGTGTTAT
The DNA here is from genome assembly GCA_003988855.1 of Arachnopeziza araneosa. NCBI lineage: Eukaryota > Fungi > Ascomycota > Leotiomycetes > Helotiales > Arachnopezizaceae > Arachnopeziza > Arachnopeziza araneosa. The sequence continues at coordinate 28,455 of QYAI01000178.1, forward strand.
TTAGCCTCCACGCTATGAGTAAAGAGCTTATGGATATCCGAAGTTGGAATAGTAACTTGATGTTTTATTTAACTCCAGGGTACTAAAAGACCTCATTTCAATCAATTAGAAGTCATTTAGTATCAATAAGAGGGTTTGTGTCAGGATTTTGCGACGTGTATGATACTCAGAAGAAGCATGAACTCGGAATTGTAGTCGAGTTGGTATATTTCTGAGGCGAATAAAGGCGATCTAAAAGGCGCTACAAGCTATTTGGTCCTTGATCGACTTTGAATTAATATCTTTTGGAAAAATTTATTCACGTTCAAGGCCGTAGAACAAAACTTAATAGGAAGAATAATATTTCAAAGTCATAAGTGATGATTGATGTTAAGTGCCGATACTCCTTAATAATCCTGAGATAAATTTTGGTATAAACACTTCCTTTCCGACTAATGCTATCGTACTTACTTTCCCGTAATCAAGTGTAGACACTCTCTGTCCATTCGTTGATCTGCAATCCTTTCTCCGCCATATTCGCATTCTTAAGGAACTCCAGAGGCATCCAGACAAGATGCCCTTTGATTTGATCGAGTTTCTGTTTAATTTCGTGAGGTGGGATCATCTTGTCATAGATGTGACCGGACTTTGTTCCCCTTTTATGGAGGAATTGGTCGTAGTCCTCAAATGTTTTGACTGTACGCTACTGTTAGCTTTTGGTCTACTTTTGCGAGTTCATACTAACTATGATCATCAGGGTCGGCATGGAAGAGTTGTTGGAAGACTTCTTGATTCTTTGTGGCTCGTGTAGTCCACATTTCCCACAATTCATCTGAGAGAGGATCCGCGACAAAATCGTATGTCTCGCCTTCATTTGGGTCGAGAGGGACGTCTGGAGGCTGGGAGTTTGGATCTTTAGAAGCGTCGAGATCTTGCGGCGGAAGTAAGCCAAGATGCTCACGCCAGAGGAAGCGTCGGAGTGTTGCAGCATGATAACCCGCCTCATAAGGTTCGCCAGCCATAGATGTTTGGATAGTTTTCGTATCTGTCATCACGATTGAGAGTTCACTGTCATGGATTCCGAGCTGTGAACGATCGTTGAGGTTAGAAGATCCACAGATGACAGTCTTGTCGTCAACAATCAAAACCTTTGCGTGGATGTAGAGTTCCTCCTGGATCCAGCTTTCAGCCTCCTCTTTGCTGTCACCCTCCCATTTTTCATCCACTAAACTGGGCGTGTCGTACATAGCATGCTTGGCTACGCTGTCCGACCCTTTAGCCTCTTTATTCGCACCGGCTTCTTCGGCCGTCTCTTCAAATTTGCGCTTAGCGTCTACCCTCTTCTCCTTGTCCTCATCGCCAGAGTCGTCACGAGGATCAAGAGCCCCCTTCTTTCCCATATGCTTATCCGCTCCCTCTTCCTGATCTCGAGATCCATGAATTCCTGGATCCATAATCTCCTCAGCTTCGGCGCGCTGTACATCTTGATATTTCACACCAGCTTTCTCTTCTTGTTTCTTGATAGCTGGTGTGACATTCAAGCGATCATACGAGCGGAGATTAAAGAAGAAAATGTATTTCGTGGGATCGACTCCTTGGGCCTTGATTTGCTCAAAGATGGAATGTTCACCTCGACAGATGGATTTGTATTGGTAATCCATGATTGCTCGAGTTCCCAACGCAGCATCTTCTCGGAGGTCACCAGCAAAACCAGGAATAGACGGTATAATTGCAATGACCTTGAACTTCCGACCCTCTTTGCCTGCACGGACAACTGCATCAACAATGGCTCGACCGATGGTATTCTTGATAGGTGATTGATGTTCTCCTGTGGCTGTAATGAAGAATTGATTCTCAAGGTAGACGTAATGCTGGGCATTTCGAATGAGCTCGGAGTAAGCATTTTGGATGCTGTGTTCCGTGAGAATACCACTGGACCAATCCGTACTGCTTCTTACGATCTGGGCATGGACGGTTCCTTGCTTATCTCCAAGACCTTTGCCACTTAGGGGTGAGACAGGGTGATGGATATAGTCTCCAACAGGAAACTTTGGTCTTTGAACCCCAACTAAGTCCTCATCTGGGCCATTGCGACCTTCCAGAACCAACCAATCGTATCTTCCGTCCCGTTTGTACTTGTCTCTCTTGATAAAATTCCAACGAAGCACAAAGTGTTCCGCAATGTCGTATACACAGTCTCCAATGACTCCCATTGCCACATCATGCCATGGCATTCGGCCATATTCAGCCTTTGAAAGCTCATTCGACTTCCAATCGTCCACACTTTGGAAATCCATGACTCGGTTGTTGTTGAAGTCCTGCCCTGGCCACAACTCATGAGAAACACCTTCTTGATGCACGTCTGCTAAAGGATGCTGATGATTATCCCATCTTCCGAAGCAAAGATCTAGCCCGCCAATAAATGCAACATTATAGTCAATGACGATAAACTTTTCGTGGTGCGCCCAGTAAAAGGTCATGTCGGCGGCATTCTCAAGAACGTTATGATCGGGGTGGCGCATGACCGCAATATTACCGTGTCCTTTGGTTCCTTTAGGGCAGAGGGCCTGGAGGGCATGTTTCGTATGCGCAGAATTGCAGGTGAGGGCGGCCTAAGGTCGTCAGTAACCATCTGTGTATACATTTACCAAACGCACTTCAACTTCTCGATAGACAATCACGAAGATCTTGACGCCTTCCTCGGCTTTGCGCTTTAATATTTGATCCAATCGCCATTCTTGATTGAAGTATGCTGGTCTTCGCAGAAACAATTCGGGAGAAAGCCACCAATCTTCAATATATATTGTCTCTTTCGCTTTTTCTAGAGCAACGGAAACAGCCTGCCAGATATCAATCAAAGTTCATCTTCTATTTGACTGCACATACGTAGAAGTAGTTCTGCCCATCGACATACCACTTGATATTGTTTCCAGGTCGTTCGGGTGCAAAGGATTCGAAGCGATGGGATTCAGCGATCTTAGTTCTCTTGGCGTCGGTTCTCTTTTCGTGTTCTTCGTCATGTCTGTGGTTTGGATTCACCTATAAAATCAGAATCTGCCTTGCGAGGCGATAGAGGTAGGGCATACTAGGTTGGCAAGCTTCCCAATCTCGTGCCTTTCTCAAGTCAGCGGCAACCTCAACGCTGAGGATTCCACTCACTTCTTGTGGACTATGCCAACTTTGAGATCGTATAATGAAGAGTCCCTGAACTTCTCGCGCATCTCATGGAATGGATGTTTTAATTTGTCTGTCAGCGTTTTCGGAGCTGTATCGCCATCTTCGTGCGCGAATGGATGCTTCAGCTTCTCTTTCCGGTCCGAGGACTCTTCGGCATCATCTGAGTGATCGGCTCCAAAGGGATGCTTGAGCTTCTCTTTCAAGTTGGAGGGATTGGTTCCGCCATCTTTGGGACCAGTGGTAGTCATGTTGACAATTCCTGCATGCGATCAAGGCCTGTGCTTTTCAAAAACAAAGGAGTTGGAGTGTGGAAGAGAAAGGGCAAGCGAATTCTGAAGCATGAGCTTCGATACAATTGTATTCCTCTACGATGGGGTGATTGGTTTGACGCGCAGGTTTTCGCATCCCAAGGGCTCGGCAATGACGCAACCCCGCAGATCTGGCAAAGAATAAGGTTATCTATCGAGTGATTAACCTTGTGGATAATCTGCTCTATGCAACGAGGATCGTGACTAGTATCAAGGGAATTACTCGCGCTCTACCTAGATCTTGAACAACCCGCCGTGCCGTCTACCAGGGCGTGCAGGAATTAGTTGGAACACTTCCGTTCCATGTATCTGTATCATGCAGATGCACCTCTCTCAGCAGGTCAAACAATACCGACCCAGTAGGACAGAAAGATCATTCCTTTCGGACTTTGGAATCGAGAATCTCTGGCAGGAAGAATAGAATCACCGAGAGGCATGTCAATTGGGTCTTTTTTTGAACCGATGAGATCTTAATTCGAGAGGGACAAAAGAAGAGGAGAGAAGCTTCATGATGGCTGGTGGTATATTGGAATATCTCCATCAACATCAGGCGAAGCTCAACTCTACTGTACGTATGAGATTCCAATGAGATTGCCTCGTTGATGCGATGTAGATGCCTGTTCTGCTCATGCCTTCCAAAAGTTTCCACAAGTTCCGTATTGGTGCTTAGTCATCCAACCGTCGGCCACTGTTTCGCCGACTCGAAAATGGTTCAAGAATACGTAGTTTACAAGCCACCTATTCTCCAAATCCTCTTGCCTCAACGCGCATTTTCTCTTCGAATGCGCGATGGCGCCTCTTGTTGATAATCCTTTGATCGCGTCTGCGACTCTGCACAATCCTTGTGGGTATTCTCTTCTGCCAGGTCTTTTCCCCTTTCTAATCTTCCCAGTGCCACTCTACGCTCATACTTATGTTTGGCCATTCGCCATCATCTGGCCCATCTTTCTGCGATACTACCTCTCTGCTGACCTCTACGAGAAACACATCGGAGGTCAAGAATGGACCTTTGTCTTTTCCGGAACGATTATTACTCTGCAGAGCTTGACATGGCTATGTACACATTGGAATGTTCACTTAAAATCTTTATTCACAACGGTCAAGGCAAAGGATGTAGCGAATGCCAATCTTATCAAGGTGATTCCAGTCGCAAATGCTGGAACCTCGGATATCTGCCAGATTCAAAGGGATAATGTGAGTTGGTTTTGCGCCACACTGAATGTTGCTGATAATAGCCAGGCTGGGGGAAAGGAGAACACCTCTTTCCTCTTCCAAAAACGTCGCTTTCTCTACGACCCTGAGACCAACTCTTTTCGGCCTCTGATTTACGCCATCGACTCGGAACCAAAGCCCCTTATTGAAACATTCCAAAGATCGCGAGGTATTACGAAGGAATCCGAGCTCGACCGTATCCACCAGCACTATGGCGATAACACTTTTGATATCCCAGTTCCAACTTTTACCGAGCTATTCAAGGAACACGCTGTTGCGCCATTCTTTGTCTTTCAAATCTTCTGTGTTGGGTTGTGGATGCTGGATGAATATTGGTACTACTCACTCTTCACGCTTTTCATGTTGGTCGTATTTGAGAGCACTGTTGTGTGGCAACGCCAGCGAACATTGAACGAGTTTCGCGGAATGAGCATCAAACCATACGATATCTGGGTCTTTCGAAAAAGCAAATGGATAGAGACGCAGAGTGATAAACTGTTGCCCGGTGACTTGGTTTCTGTGGGACGGACGAAAGAAGATGGTGGAGTTGCCTGCGATATGCTTCTGGTTGAAGGAAGTGCTATTGTTAACGAGGCTATGCTCTCCGGAGAAAGTACACCACTTCTGAAAGATTCCATTCAGCTTCGACCCTCGGATGCCAGACTCGAACCAGAAGGGCTGGATAAAAACGCATTTTTATACGGTGGCACCAAGGTTCTTCAAATTACCCATGGAAATACCGAAGAGGAGAGACCCAAACTTATCTCTGGAGTACCAACTCCTCCAGATAATGGTGCTATGGCTGTTGTTGTGAAGACTGGATTTGAGACATCACAAGGAAGTTTAGTTCGAACTATGATCTACTCCACGGAACGTGTCTCAGCCAACAATGCCGAAGCTTTACTATTCATTTTGTTCCTATTGATTTTCGCGATTGCCGCTTCTTGGTATGTGTGGGACGAAGGCGTAAAGAAGGACAGGAAACGCTCCAAGCTTATGCTCGACTGCGTTTTGATTGTTACTAGTGTGGTACCACCGGAGTTACCTATGGAACTCAGTTTGGCTGTGAACACCAGTCTGGCCGCACTTAGTCGCTATGCTATTTACTGCACAGAACCATTCCGGATTCCATTCGCAGGCCGAGTTGATGTCGCTTGTTTCGATAAGACTGGTACTTTGACTGGCGAAGATTTGGTCGTCGAAGGTATTGCAGGGCTTGGTCTTGGTCACTCTGGAACAGATACCCCGAGAGAGAACAATGGTGCTCACAGTCACATCACTCCCGTTCAAGAAGCAGGAATAGAAACGACTTTAGTTCTTGCTACAGCTCATGCTCTGGTCAAATTGGATGAAGGTGATATTGTGGGTGACCCTATGGAGAAAGCTACACTTACTTCCTTGGGATGGAGTCTTGGTAACAACGATCTTCTTTCTAGCAAGATGGGAATCATTTCAAAGGGTGTCCATACACCATTGAATACGGTCCAGATCAAGCGACGATTTCAATTCTCATCTGCTCTCAAGCGTCAATCATCTGTTGCTACCATTACATCTCAGAACCTAGAGACCGGAAAGAAAATTCGCAGCACATTTGTTGGTGTTAAGGGAGCCCCTGAAACTATTATGAAGATGCTAGTCAAGGTGCCTGCCGACTACGAGGAAACATTCAAGTATTTTACGCGCAAAGGGTCTCGTGTTTTGGCTCTCGCTTATAAACATCTTACTATAGATAGCGAACTCGGCTCTGGCAAAATCAACGAACTCAAGCGTGAGAATGTAGAAGCCAGTCTAAACTTTGCCGGCTTTTTGGTCCTCCACTGTCCTCTCAAAGATGATGCAAAATCATCTGTCCGTATGCTCAACGAGAGCAGTCACCGGGTGGTTATGATTACCGGAGATAACCCGCTTACTGCTGTGCATGTCGCTCATGAAGTCGAAATTGTTGACCGAGATGTGTTGATCCTGGACGCCCCTGAACATGATGATTCCGGCGAGAAGCTTGTATGGAGAAGTGTTGATGATCTGATTAGTATTCCTGTTGATCCAACCAAACCCATTGACCCTAAGATCATCGAGAACAACGATCTCTGTGTCACTGGTTATGCTCTTGCAAAGTTCAAGGGGCAAGTTGCTTTAACTTCTATCTACCGTTATACTTGGGTTTATGCGCGTGTTTCTCCTAAACAAAAGGAAGAAATCTTGATGGGTCTCAAAGATCTTGGCTATCATACGCTGATGGCCGGTGATGGCACGAACGATGTGGGTGCTTTGAAGCAAGCTCACATTGGTGTGGCCTTGCTCAACGGATCTCAAGATGATCTAAACAAGATCGCTGAACATTTCAGGAATACTAAAATGAAGGAACTGTACGAAAAGCAATGCACGATGATGAAACGTTTCAATCAACCAAATCCACCAGTCCCGGTCGCTATTGCTCATTTGTATCCTCCAGGTCCTACAAATCCCCACTATGAAGCTGCAGTAAAACGAGAAGCAGAGAAAAAGGGTACAGCAGCCGCATTGAACGAAGCAGCTGCCGACAAGACGAACGCGATCGAAACTATCACCTCACCTGCCGCACAGAAGCTCATCGATGGTCAGCCTAAACCCACAGAGGCTCAAAAGAAAGCATCAAGTCTTGCTGAGCGATTCACTCAAGGTATGATGGAACAAGAGATGGACGCCGATGATGAACCTCCAACCATCAAGCTCGGCGATGCTTCCGTAGCAGCTCCTTTTACCAGCAAGCTCAGCAATGTCATTGCCATTCCTAATATTATTCGACAGGGTCGCTGTACTCTTGTCGCTACGATTCAGATGTACAAGATTCTTGCTCTGAACTGTTTGATCAGTGCTTACAGTTTGTCTGTACTATACTTAGAAGGCATCAAGTTCGGAGATGGGCAAGTCACGATCAGTGGAATGCTCATGAGTGTTTGTTTCCTATCTATCTCCCGTGCCAAATCTGTCGAAGGACTCTCCAAAGAGCGTCCTCAGCCAAATATCTTTAACTTCTACATTATTGGTTCCATCCTTGGTCAATTCGCTATCCATATCGTTACACTTATCTACGTAGCCAGGTTCTGCGATACCATTGAACCGTGAGTATCCTGTCATTCCTCGCTTCTTGCTTTCTAACATCTATAGTCGTTCGGAAGTCATAGATCTCGAAGGAGAGTTTGCGCCTTCCCTTTTAAATAGCGCAGTTTATCTCCTCCAGCTGATTCAACAAATCTCAACTTTCGCGATCAATTATCAGGGCCGCCCATTCCGCGAAGCCCTCTCTGAGAATCGAGGCATGTACTGGGGGATTATTGGTGTCTCCGCTATTGCATTCTCGTGCTCCACAGAGTTCATCCCTGAGATTAATGAGAAGATGAGATTGGTTCCCTTCACGAGCGAATTCAAGACGACGATCACGACAGTCATGATAGCAGATTATGTAGGATGTTGGATTGTTGAGAAGGTACTGAAGGCTCTCTTCAGTGACTATAAACCTAAAGATATTGCAATTCGTCGACCAGATCAGCTAGCTAGAGAGCAGCAGCGGATTGAGGACGCAAAGATGGAACTAATTAAAGCTGAAGAGGCGAAAGCATTGAAGGAGGTTGAGGAGTTAGAGAGAAAGCTTGCCGAGAAGAGTGGGACAGCAGCCTGAAATAACTGTTAATATGGCTATAGACTGTAGTATAGAATGATTTTGATGTTCTTATGATATCGCTCTCGCACTGCGGCTGGCACAGCCGAATAAAGTAGATGTGACACCCGAAAGTATATTGCTCGTTGCCGAACGCAATGATCAATTCAAATCCTCAAACCCGGTAGAGATGCATCTTCATCATTAAAGTATTCCACAATATCTCAAGATGTCTTCTTTTGCAATTCTATTAAACATCTCGATGCGAACGATACTCGTACGTCATGGCACAGGTTTCCCTTGCTGCCAAGACGCGCCCGCAAACTTGGAAGTGGTGGAGAAAGAGGACGCGCCAACTTCGAGCTACCTGCTCTAAATTTTACTCGATTATTCTCCTGGTGCTCGAGAAGTTTGTGAAATCAAATATTATCTTCACAATCTCAAGGCAATATGGTTCAATGGAAGCGTCTCTTCGGAGTCGACGGCTCGTATGTAAGCTCCTAAGACGCGTGGAATCCGCTGACTTGGATAGGAACGATAGTCATAGATGGAGAGACGAAGCTCGTCGTTGTGGGCCACCTCCGTCTTTCGTGTATTCTCCGCAGCTGATTGTATACAGTACTACCTTCCTATCACGAAGATGCCATTCCATCCGCAATTCCTGCTTCAGAAGTCACAAAAGTTGCCCTCCGGCTGCGGTATCTTATCGAAGAATGTGTGCCCTGCGAGCTCGACGAGGAGCAGATCACAGCGGCACACTCTCGTATCATAACTCGTGGTGTTATCAAAGCCGCAAAGGAAGCGGGCCAGTACGTTGAAGATGGGGCTTCGAAGGATTATGGAGCGTGTGTGGTTTATTGCCTCCTGGTCAACAAGCGCTGGTTCAAGAAACAGGCCATGCTCGAACTCTGGGATGCGGATTTATACAATGTCAGAGCCGTCGCGTGCGAGGTCATTGCAAAACAATTGATTGAAACGGAGGATAATACAGAATATCTTATGCAAGAAATCTTGCTCAAGCGCTATGGCATTATTGTTGACGGGGAGCAAACCCAACCTGCCAATGTGATTGAGCGAGCAGTTGACCTTCACGCGCTCAGAGTCACGGGAAGCTCTGGTTATCAGAAGTGTGTCGATTATCTATGGAGAGGTTGGCTGGTCCAGGACGAGAATGACCCAAATTCTTTCATTGATTACAAGTTGAAGGCCAATACGAGCTATTGGAAGCATGTTGATCCGGACCGCATGAGAGCACCCGTCTACCAGAACGCTACACAAGTTGTCTTCTCACTGATATACTTGGCACTATTCACTGGAGCTATCAATACTGTTAACCCAACCGGAGACCTCGACCCCGTCGAAATTGTTCTTTATATCTTCACAGCTGGATTTCTCTGCGATGAGTTCACCAAATTCTGGAAGGTTGGAAGATACTACATTGGATTTTGGAACGTTTTTAATCTTACCTTGTATGCGCTTTTGGCAACTAGCTTCGTGACGAGATTGATTGCGCTGAGCCACCCTCTTGCACCAGGAGACGACGATGGGAAAAGAGAAAAGTTTAATGAGATATCTTACAACTTCCTCGCATTCTCGGCTCCAATGTTCTGGATGCGACTGCTCCTCTACCTCGATACAATCCGCTTCTTTGGTGCTATGCTCGTGGTCCTTAACGTGATGATGAAGGAGTCTCTTATCTTCTTTGCTCTTCTCATTATCATCTGCATTGGGTTTCTTCAAGGATTTATCGGAATGGATGCTGCAGATTCGAATATTGATGCCACCGTTTTTATTCTTCAAGCTATGGCGAATGCAGTGATGCAATCTCCGGACTTCTCAGGCTTCGACAATTTCGCGCCACCTTTTGGCATTATCTTGTATTACATTTTTACATTTGTGGTGATGGTTGTGTTGTTGAACATCCTCATTGCGTTGTTCAACAGCGCATATGAAGATATTACTGATAACGCTATTGATGAGTACATGGCTCTTTTTGCTCAAAAGACAATGCAATTCGTCCGCGCACCTGACGAGAATGTCTTCATCGCACCACTCAACCTCATCGAGATCTTCTTCCTTATTATACCATTTGAATGGTGGTTTCCTCGCAGGGCTTACGCTAAACTCAACGACTATGTCATGGCGGTCGTCTACTCTCCGCTATTATTTATTGCGGCAATATACGAGACTCGAAGCGCACGACAAGTAAATTTCAATCGCAAGAGAGGTGAGGAGGATGACGATAGCATTGAAGAGTGGGAACAAATGTTGGGGGAACTGGACTGGGAAGGCGATGGGTGGGATAAGAAGATTGAGAGAGTCAAGGCCAACGTTGAAGAAGATCAAGCAACGATTGAGATCAAGAAGCTGAGAGAAGAGATGAAAGAGTTGAAGGATATGCTCCGGCAATTGCTTGAGCAGAAGAATGGGACGCGAGACTGAGGGCAAATGTGTTGGATTGAGATGAATGGATATATCCTCATGTTTTCATGTTTTCATGTTGGTTTTACATATGTGATTGATCATTGAAATGACAGCAACCAATATTTTCGTTGCATTTCGCAAAAGGAGGGGTCGGATGTTTTGTTGCACTTCGCACAGGAGGCCTCCTGTTGCCTGGTGCGGGGTCAAGGTCCGTTGGGGTGGCGTGATTGGTGGGCAGTGATCAGCAATTGGGAGCGAGGATCGAGTAGGAGCAGTGTTGGTAAGCACCACTGACTTGTTTTGTTTGCTTGTGCTCTTGCTGATTTCCCTCATGTCTTGATTGGTCGTGGTTGGCGAGGATAGCAAGTGCTCTCTCATCGACATTATCTCGCTATGGAAAGTGTAAGCCTACCGACGTAAAGATCAGTTTCGTCTCCTTGCGAAGTTGAATTTCTCTCGTCTCTTGAAAAGATTATTATTCTTTCGTCGAATCTTCCTGTCATTTCCTTCATCTCCGCTCAAAGAAACACAATGGCTACACTTTACCGCATCCGGCTCAAAGCCGTGTGCAGCTGTCTGAACCAGCAACAAAGCAATCCACCACCAAGAGCTTCAGAAATGTTCGGAGCAATCAGCAATTTCCAAACGAAGCACCCGAGACACACCATCCATAAACAACCGGGCAACGAGCAACGAGAACAAAATGGATTCTTCACCGCGCACTCTTCGACGTGTCGAGAAAAAGCCTGCGACTATAAAACCACTCAACATCCGCAAATATAGGCCAACGAGTCGGTACCTTGCTTCCGGACCTCCTCCGACAGCACTACAGTCTTCAAATGCTCCCAATGACGGCGATGCTGGGCGTTTCGCTAGACAAGACGACTGCATGGATGATCTCTTGGAAAAAATAAACGAGGTTGGAAACCTGTATCATCTCGAGCTTGAGGACAGACTCAAGAGTTCTCACTTCGATCCCTCAGTCCACTTCGCTCAACTCTCAAACCATTTAGCTTCATTTAATTGGAAAACTCCTCCTGTCAGTCCAACATTACTGAGTGATGGCTCTCAAGCGGGTTTGGGATCACCAGGGACTGGACGAAAGAGACGAGAGCTTCAGAAAAGTCTCCGGGAAAAAGCGTTCAAGGGTTTGATTGCTAGCGATAAAAAGTATCACGACCTTAAAAGGAACCTCACGGGACTGAAAGAGTGGTGGAATGAAAACCGAGTTGCTTGGCAGAAACAAAGAGACGTGATTGACAGGATTAAATTGACCATGGAGGCTTTGCATATCCAGAGCCGGACTGCCGACGGGGATGTGGCTCGTGCTCTGAAGGATTTCTCATACCAGAGGGAGTTTAACCAGCTGAAAGCCCAGCTTTCGTGGTTCGACGACCGTGAGCGATTGATGCAGGCAGTCAAAGAGCAGTGCAGACAAATTCGAGGAGACATTGTCTTGGAGGAGAAGATTGTTCAAGGCCTCCCAGTCCAAAGCAAGTGGTCTAAACCTCAAGGCTTCAGCTTTGACGTATCTGAAGATGTTAGAGCCGACGTGACCAAAGCTCTCTGGTGGTCCAAACCAGGGCAAGGTTTTCCTTGGTGGCTTCAGGCAGCCCAGAATTTCCTGGGAGGGAATCTTAAAAGCTTGAAAAATCTTCAAAAAGATTACATTGCAGAAAAAGAAAAGTACGAACAGAGACTGGAGGACCTAAACAGACTCTCTCAAGGCTTTGGAAGAGGAGTGAAAGAAGAGCTCGAATTTCAGGCCAGAGATAAGACTGTTGTCGCACAACAAAGACACCTTCAATTCTCTTTTGTCATTCTTGATATTACCCGACGCATCGACACCCACGATGTTTATGTTAGGCTACTCAAGCGACTCCTTTTGATCAAAGGTAACTGGTACACGAGTTTCAAGCTTCGAAATTTCATTAATAACGTTCATTTGACATTCTACCTTCTCATTCAAGAGATGAACATCCATAAACGATTCATTTATGCCGCCGACAATGACGCCCTATCACTCGATGAAAGTATACATGCGCTGAGACTCATGGAGGAACATTTTATATATAACGAACAATACTATCGGAAGCATGACATAATCGGAGACAACATTCTCTCCGATCTCGCCAAAACAACCGGGCCCAAAGAGGATGGGCTCATGGCTACTGTGACAGTCTTGGAGCTTATGACTAATGATTACGAAGCTGTGGTCCAAGAGATCGAGGATTTGGTTGCTCATAATGAGGCAGCTCAGCAACGGCAAATTGAACTTCAGGATATACGGCCACCAACTTTGCCACCAGAAGTCCCTCCTCAGGATGATGCTTGGGGTAGCATGACTCTGCCAATTGCATATACATTGCTCCGACAAGATCATCTTAAAGATATCCACGGGAACAGACAACCCACTTGGGCTCTTCTGCGACAGTTCTTCGTCAGTCCAGATGTTGCTCCCTCGTTCTATGACATTCAAGGAATAGATGGTGCAGACTTTGTGAAGCTGGCAAATTCATTCTTAAAGGAGCCACTTGATTCTGAGACGTGGGAAGCCTTCGTATTTTATTGCCAGTACGAAGCGGACGAGTTGTTCTACCGGGCTCGAAACGGCAAAGTATATGCGGAGAAAGTAAACGGTTGGGAGCGTGTCAATGAGATGAGGATCCAAGGACTACCTAGGAGAGTGCTGTTGCAAAAGCCTTGTTATTTTCACGATCTCAGTCATTGGATGATCCATAATCAAAAGAAGTTATCTTTTGTCGGCTTAAATAGACAGACCTCGGAGAAATCTTTTCATGCCATTCTCAAGCGATATTACCCGAACCCTATCACACTGGATGATCTATGGGATCATCTTTCATATTTCAGTCAAGCGGGATTATTTTATAAATAGTAAGACAATCCTGGAAATTTTGAGTCTCTGCTAACATCCAAGCGCGTCAAACTCAGCGCCGAATGGAGAACCAATCTTGATCAGAATCGATAACGGGTGGCATTTCAAGCCCATGCAACCGTACCCCCCTCTATTCGACGGACATTTCCCAGTACCCGCATATTTCTCGGATATTCGAAAAGCGTACAACAGCCCAAAGGGACAAGCTAGAGTCGATGCAGCGTACAAGATCAATCCCATCATGACTGACTCCTCGCTCTATGAAGCTTTGAGACCCGAGTTGATTGAGATCCAGCCTGTGATTAAAGAGCATAGGTTTCATATGTGGCTGAGATGGTGTGATCAAAATAACGATCTCTTTCAGTGCGCCACCTTCTCCATAAACTTTGAGGTTTTGGCTAACATTAAATAGAATTCATCGGAATGGACAATTGGATTTCGTTGAAGCTAACTGGATTTAAGCATGGATCGAATTGCAGCTTCAGATGTTCTCACTTCTCAGTTACCTTGCTTTGAGCTCTAGTAGGAAAGAGGGTTTGAAATAGATTTCGATGAATGTCTTCAATATGCTGAGGAATACTTTTCAAATCATGCTAGTGATGTCTTGTACGTGTTGGAGACGCCTTGGCTCTCCTTAACTCCGCACTCACCTCGGTCCCCTTGGACGGACTTCCCCATACCCCGCATCCCGCGGAATGATTGCGCTATAATTAATTAAGAGATCGATCAGCTGATGCGATGTGAACCTTATTCATAACTCAAGAAGTGTGATTGTGTACGACTTTGTCTAACGTTATATATTTCACTATCGCTCTATCCTACTTATCTCTAAATTTTTCATTCAAGGCATACACCACAACCAAGCTGGTAGGAGCTTTTCGCCACTTTTGCTTCAAAGATATTTAATCTGCTCATTCACCAGTATCAACCTCAATTCGTCGAAGATACCCATAGTTTCATTTTAAAAATCGAACGAAGATGGTACTGAGCGATACGACAGAAGACCATATCTCAAGTTATGATTACATTGTCTGCGGGTTAGTTTTAGGATCATTTCTTCACTCAAAGCTAACTGGAGATTTCAGTGGTGGAACAGCTGGTTCCGTCCTAGCATGTCGATTAGCAGAGGACTCAAACAACTCCGTCCTGGTCATTGAAGCTGGGCAGCACAACTCGCTTCTTGAGAATACAGTGATGGTTGGAGGCTGGTGAGATCAAAGCCGTCTTTTGATACTCCAATTGACATCTGAGAGGTCTCAAAATTTCGACACGGAAGCAGACTGGAACATTGTCACCGAACCCAATCCTGCAGCCAACAACCGGCGGGTTAAAGCCAGCCGGGGAAAATTTCTTGGAGGATCAAGTGGTGTAAATGGTACGCTGTGTATCCGTGGAATGAAGCAAGATTATGATGATTGGAATATGCCTGGTTGGAGTGGAAATGAGGTCTTTGACTGTATGAAAAAGGCCGAGAATTTTCATGGCAAGGAGTGGTTCAAGGAAGACAAGGCAGATCACGGTTACAACGGACTTCTAGATGTTGAGCTACATGACTTGGTAGACGTCTACTCACAGGTTTGAGACTTGATTGCTGATGGGGTGCAGGCGCCGATATCTAAAATGATATTAGGGTCAATGGAATCTCAAGGGCTACCTTTGTATCCTGACATGTTCAGTACTGGAGAGTCGCCACATGGCTGTGGCCATGCACCTCGAACGGTTTACAAAGGGGACAGAACCACTTCTGCAAATTATCTTCGGGATCGGAAATCTAATCTGAAAATCCTAACCGAAACAACTGTGGATAGAGTCATACTCGAGGGGAGTGGTGAGAATTTGAAAGCTGTAGCAGTGAAAGTTGTTGGAAAAGACGGCTCGCCGCAAGAGATTAAAGCAAACAGAGAGATCATAATCAGTGGTGGAGCATATTGTTCTCCTGCGATTCTTCTTCGATCCGGTATCGGTCCCAAAGAAGAGCTCGCTGCTCATGAAATTGAGTGCCAAGTCGACCTACTAGGAGTTGGGAAAAATCTTATGGATCACTTGGTAAGCCTTTTCTGAATACCGAGGAAGTACTAATTGACTGTTCAAGATCGTATTTATCTACTACCAAACCACCAAGCCAAATATTACCGTCGATCATCTTCTATACAGGCCAGGAGCTTTGGCTGAGTCGTATCGTCAATGGAAAGAAGAGAAACGAGGTGCACTCTCTACCTTCCCATTTGGCGCATTTGCCTATGCTCGCCTCGACGAGCGACTTAGTGAGGAGCCGCTTTGGAAGAATGCGCCTAGGCAGGAAGGTCGTGATCCGATGGGATTGACACCCGCTCAGCCCAATATTGAATTCTTCTCCACTGAATGTTATGGTGGTCCAAAGCAATACGCTGATTTCCCCGATGGCGAGAAAACCCATGCTTTCTCGCTGATCGCTGAGCTTTTCTCTCCCAGATCGAGAGGCTCGGTGACTCTAAAGTCTCAGGATCCGATGGAGAACCCGATTGTTCAACACAACTATCTGTCTGACGAACTGGATGTTTTGGTCCTCAGTGAGGCATGCAGATTTGCGAATGAGATTATGACGCAAGGAAAAGGCACAAAAGATGTGGTTGAAGGTAGCTGGCCTGCAAATCTGACCCACCATAAGCATACAACACGGGAAGAATGGGTGCCTTTTGTGAAGGAAAACGCAACGACTTGTGAGATTTTTTTCATCCTACAATTATTCTCAACTGACGTTTCCTAGGTTACCATCCTGGTGGGACATGCAAGATGGGCGCGGACTCAGATCCTACGGCCGTCCTCGATGCCGAACTACGAGTGAGAGGTGTGAGAGGCCTCAGAGTTGCAGACACTAGTGTCATGCCGCTCCTCAATCAAGGACATACTCAAATGCCTGCTTATGCTATTGGAGAGAAGGCGGCGGATTTGGTCAAGGGCAGATTTCTGGAGCTTACTGAGCCACCAGCGGCGGGTGTCAAAGTGAATGGATTTGGCCAAGAAAAAAAAAGTGGGAATGGGCCAAATCTGTTGAACTGAGTTAGTTGTAGTTTCGGTCCTTAGGCTTCATTTAAGCAGTTTCAGATATGCCAGACCTAGGGTCAGGGTCAGGGTCAGGGTCAGGGTCAGGGTCAGGGTCAGGGTTAGGGTTAGGAGTTTATATTACTATCTATATCGCCAGATAGCTAGCTACAAAGTGAAGGTCACTGATATAGATAACTCTCGGCAGGACTAGCTTTCTCATCTAGGCAACAACGGCCACCTTAGCACATCTATTCGCTTCTATTGACTTTTCCTACGATTCTCTACAAGTTAGTTCTTTTACTTATCTAAGAAAGTTGTTGAAAATAGCTGCATTCTTAGACTATATCTTGTTGTAGCAGTAATAATTAGATCCTGACTTAAACTAGCACTTTTTTCGATTCTTACTTAACACCTTGCAGTGCTCGGTTTATCTCTAGTCGACAACTCTTCGCAAAGTCTAGCTGTTAGTCTATCTATCTTCTTACGCTCGAGAGTTAGTTAAGAGATGCGACGCTTCTAATCTTACTAACAGAGAAAAGGCGCCTAAACACTCGTCCGACATTCGTCGACTAAGTCTAGGTACTTCGCTTGTTAACCTATCTTCTTACTTCTATAAAGTTTATGCTCGCGCACAGCTAGTTTCTTTTAATTCGGCTTTTCTACTCGCTAGTTCTATAAACAAAAGTTTTACTTTTTCTAACGGCATCGTGTCTTTTGTAAAGTTAAGCTAACGACTGTTTTTTAACTAGTTCTTCTTTAGAAGTTCTAATAAGTCTACTTGTCTTCTTTTAAGTTTGCTTTCTACTTGCAGCTGTACTTTCTAAAGATACTTCTTCGCTTTTTTTATAAGCTTTCTATTTTTGTTCTTTAGTAAGAATTCTTGTTCTTAGTCTCGCATTCGCGATTCTCTTAACGTGTCTAATACAATTTATTACCTAAGCTCGAAGCAGCAGCTTCGCTTAGTCACAACATTACGACTTAACAATAAATATAACATTAACAATACAACACTAAAACGCGACTGTACAAACTCTAATTTAATGTCGATTCGAATGCGACTAAATATCTAAACATTATTTTGTTAATTTTGTACATGCGCAAGCGCTTTAGCTTAAGATATAAAAGTTATGTTTTAAAAA
>QYAI01000179.1:0-56899 GCA_003988855.1 Arachnopeziza araneosa
GGGGTTCCAGGGTGCATGACATTTTTCCGTCATTTCGCTAGCGGGAGCACGTGCGTAGGACTCTCTATAAAGGAGGTTCTACAGAGCATCTACATGAGAAAGGAAGTTGAGGGAATGAGAGAGAGGATAGTTAGTTAGCTTTTTTCATGCGATTGATTTTACGAATGCATTCAGTTTGGGTACAGATAGAGCATTGATCATACGGATTTCATTGATATTCTCTTCTTACTGATACATTGATTTATCTACTTGTTTCTTGTTTGTTGTATACACTAGTTTTTGGATTCATTGCGCGCATACGTTGTTCTTGTTTTAAGTTCTTTGCTCTGGTTGTTCTTCTGAAATATACATATCGAGAGCTAGCTAAGGGCTAACGAGATTCTTATTTTATTGGCTGCTCCTCTGCCCCTCGTACACTAGCTACCTATTCTAGGGTGATGGTACTATTTGGAATCATCACAAACTATTAGCCCTGTAGCTAACTTTGCGCTTTCGTGATATTACATGTACGCAAACCTACAAATCACAAACCGAACGAGTTTTATTTGGAAGAAAAATATCATCTAAACCAAATCCACACCAAGGAATTGACTTCTGAAGTGGAAAATAAATAATTCTAATATAATTATATGAGGGTTTTATTTTTTTATTTTTATTTTAAAAACGGGTTCGGTTCTTTTTCTAATTGGTCCCGAACCTCTCGAGAATCTCCATAGAAGATGTAAGGACGAGGTAGGACAAGAACAGAAGAGCGCTGAAAAAATAAAAATAAAAAGAGAAGTGCTGATTCCATTATCATGCCAGATATTCGCTCTCAGCGGTACTTGCTTGATAACTCTCGCTCTCCTCGAAGGACATGCCAATCTAGATCTCTCACAGCTTTGTAGATACCTAGTGAGTCCCATTTATAAGTGGGACATAAGTATAAATCGTGAAAAATGAGAAGGAAAGGAAGAGTGTTGTCGGTTGGTGAAAGAGAGAGGTTTAATCGTTAAATTAAAAATATTTAGTCATTCATAGTATTACTCCAGTGGACTATATCCACATCCTATTTATATCCCATCCAATCATTTCAGATTTCATTTCCATTTTGAGCGCCGAAGTTCCATATAATTCCCTATCATAACATCTGACATTGTCCCCCGTGATCTATTTGGTGGCGAAGCTGTCGACGTGACACTATTTTATTTCACGGAGTCGACTCGACGCGGCCTGGTTCTTCGGGGTAGCCAGAATCTACTTAGTGATGCCTTCCGATAGTGTATCATTCTCCGCCCTATCAAGGCTCAACCATTGTTTCTCCCCATCCCATTTCCACTTATATTAGCATGAGCGCCCTCCCCTCCATTATCAAAGTAGCTTAGCATATCTTGTGGTAGATACTCCAACCAAGGCATCATATCTCCACCAAGAGTGCTCATATCGATCTCCTGACTCTCCATCATCATATCGCCTACAACGCCAGCCGCACCCATGGCGAAGCTTCCATTGTTATTAAACTCAAAACTTTGATTGGGGTCGAAGGAAGGCGTGGGGTGTGCGGTAAAAGGTGAGTGTTGTAATCCCAGGAGCATTTCGGCATCGGTAGCGGTTGTTTCGGACGAGTATTTTGGTGGGGGTGGCATGTGTCTTTGTGGTTGTGGAGGGGGGTGAGGACTTTGTGAGAATGAGTTATAGCGGGAAGGATAAGATGAGGTTGAGGTTGAAGTCGAGGCAGAGGTAGATTCTGGAAGGCTGCTGCGAATAGGGTCGTATATCATATTTCCTGCGGCGGGTTGGGGAGGTGGGGGAGGTGGGGGTGGAGGCGGAGCTGCTATGCCGTCTCCATTCATGTTTTGATACATGAATGTTAAGTTTGAGCTTGGTGAATTGGTGGTTCCAGTCAAGGACCAACCAATGGGTTGGGAGGGATCCATAGCTGGTGAACCAGGTTGGTTCTCCATTCGTGGCGACTTAAATTCTCCAAAACGGCCAGGTTTGGGTGATGTTAATGGTACCTTTCCTCTCCAACGAGGTATCATATCACTCCTGACCTTTGTACTCTCGTATTCCTGTTCCGTGTAACTTGAACATATCAGTTATAGCTAACATGAAATGGATAGAATACTTACGTTTCCGGATCCCAAATCCCTTTGGCTTTCTGATCTAGCGCCACTAAAATATATCTCGTGCCTGCCCAATACGTCTCCAGTTGTTGCAAGGCCTTATAACATCTTTGATAGTTTTGATTTGCTGCTGCAGCCAAGAGACTATGTTTTTGTTTCTGCTCGTGGAGTCTAAGGTTAGCCTTTGACTCCTCGTTGTTGTCCGACCGAGGAGGACTAACATCTCGAGAGGCAGGTTGTGAGGACGTATGCGCGGCAGACTCCATCAAGAACGCACAAGCTGCTATGTACATTGGCTGACTCGTGAAAGGGTTGCCAATGAAGCTACGAGGGTCGATAAGTTCGGCGAATGCCAGAATGTCAGCGATGGTTTTGGCTGAAGACATGCTAAGTTCGCGGCTGTTAGGAAGGAGTTGAAGGACATGACCTTCAAGTGAATGCATCAACGTTGGCTGATGTAATAACATGATCAAAGTGTGAAACCAGAAATGGACCTTTGAAACGTCAGCAAATCGCATACTGAGACATCTGCACTTACAAGTATGAAGTTCGTGCCATCCCCAGACTTTACGTAGTGCTGAAAATTAGCAGCATTAAAAGTCAATCTCTGGTCCAGCTTCTGATACAGCTGGGTTAGATCCTTCTCCATTCCAGATAAACCTTCAATTTTCTTTCTTGTAGAGTCTTGGATATTGTTGATATTATTCAGTAGATCAGACACCCGTCCGTATAGATGTATGATTTGGATCAGAGCAGGAAAAGGGTTTGGCCACCCACTCTCACTGTTGGCGATAATCTCCGGAAAAGACAACTCAAAGTCTTCATATCTCAATGTTACTGGTCTCCCTGTCCCGGAGGAGATGACTCTATCGAGCATAAATACCGCCCATAGAGTATCAATACGTTCCTGTTCAATAGCTCTTTTCTCTTGCGCGCTAATTGAGGGAGGTGGGTCTAAGTTGGTGGAGTCGTCACTGGATCTGTGATACCCAGGATCTTTTTGTCCTTGATGTTTTACCCCATCCAGTTTCTGCAGTCCAAGATCAACAGCCATGCGTATAGCGCAACCAAGATACATCCATAAAGCACTATCTTGATTGGCCCCGAAGCCTTCGTATGCGAGTAACAGACATGCTTGCACTGCCGCGACCGTCGGGCAAGGAAACGTATCAACCACGGCGGCTTTCGCACGTTGCGCAAAAACATGGCCATAATCTGACTTTGGATATGAGCTGTCGTGTGCGTTTACCAATAGTGGGTGATCCGAAAACCTAGCAGAAAGGCTGCAGACAGCGTCGACTAGAATAGGTTCCACAGACTTTTCTTCCACTCTTTGCAAGAATGATTTGGGTCTCAAAAAAGGATAATTCGAACCCAGGTGCGCAAAGAAGGTTTCGACAAGATGAATGATTAGTCCATGAACAGGAAGATGATCGTTTTGGTCATATATTGGCGTCTCTACACTTGCTCTTGTTTCAGCCCCTGTAGTGGACGCGGTGTATGCTGACCCGTAGGAATTTGATCTTGGAGACATTGATATTGCAGAGGCGGCACCTGTACTTCTTCTATGCTCCCTTACCGAGACGACCATCTGTTTGAAACCGGGGACAATTGCTGTGGGACCGAAGTAACGGAAGTATGGCACTCGATGACTATCGGTATGAATGGATGGTGACCGTTGTGCAATTGGACTTGACGCGTCCTCAGAGAATATAGCGCGTTCTCTATATTCCTCAAAATTGCTTCCCCTCCGCTTCAGCTCGTCCCTAGCTCCTGGTCCGTTGTCTAGGTACTTGGAAGATGCCGAGTCCCTCGAGTCCCTCGAGTCCTGCCGTCTGGGTTCTATTCGTCCCTTTGAATATTTTCTCTCGTTTTGCGGATTGTATTTGCTCCCGTCGGCATCTTCTCTTGTGTCTACCTCCATCTCGTTGTGGTCCCTCTTCCCGTCCCTCCTCTCTTTCTTCACCACACCACCAGCACCCTCATTCTCCTCGGCATATCCCATGCAGTCGTGTCCATTCTCAGTGCACGTTGAACACAACGGGCGTTTGCCATCACATCTCGTTTTTCGCTTCCTGCAGGTCCGACACCTATATCGCGGCCTATTAGCTTTTGTGCGCTATTTCATGCATGACAGCGCAGAATGAATGCATCTGCTCGAAAGTGGAAGGAAGGTGAGGTTGAAGATAATGGAGACGAGACGCACGCGGCATTGATCCTCCTCCTCTTCGGCGGTGGCTGCCCTTCATTGTTCACGAACCGAATCTGCTTTGGTGTGGGTAGCTGCACCTGGGGAGAAGCTGCTGCAGTTGAGCTCATTTCTGCCCGGATCTTCTCGTTGTGGTGTTATCGCGCGCGCATTCTAGTCATTTTGGTTTCGCATCTAGAAACACGTCCTCATATCGTTGTGCTGAGCAGAGAGAGCGTTATCAGATCCAAGATACGGAGCTGTGGGATGATGTTGGAGTGTGGAGACGTTAAAATGCGGAGGAGGGAGGGATGTGGATGTGGATGTGGAACTTCTGGGACGGCGCGCTAGTTCCCCTTCCCGCCCGACCAAGTACCCCGGATTTTGGTACTCTGCTTTTCCCAGGAGCGATAAGATACAAACGCCTTGATATGCACCCCAGAAGGCCTAGATTTGGAATCTCTTCACTTTCTTATCTCTTGATTCGCTTCCCATAAACATTGACATATTACAGGCGTGGGCCGGACTCCCGGCGTGGATTCCATTTCATGTACCTGGATGAATGAGGGTGGCCACTTGCGTTGACCGCTCGCGTTTCAGATACACTGAAAATTAGCAGTGAAGTAGGTGGAGTGACACCACCAAGTCAGATGTTTGGTTATTATGAGAAAATTATAACTCCATCTCTCTATCACTCTATCTTCCCGTACGGGTTGGACTACGTGGTGATATCTAGACCCACGATAAGACCTGACCAGGGAACAAAGTATACAAGTCTATCCAAGCAGGGCATTCTAGGAACCAAGACACCCTTCCCTGAGTCGTCTGTTGATTAAGACTTATAAATGTCCGCGTCACTGATGTCTGGTTAGCTGAGATATCTCATCACCCCACGCGGACTTACAATTTTCCAAACTTGTCTCTGCCTTCAGCATCCTTATTGACCCACACACTCAGACTCACACCAGGACAAGTGAACATCCCATACCCATCTTGTCCAATTTCAACCTCGCCTTCACCCCATCCCAAAACGTCGGTCCATTTCTCCCCAGCGTGCATCTCACCAACATGCATTCTTTTCTCTCCTGGGCCGGCATTGCTCATCACCACTGCACAACCCCATCTTCGGTCCCAGCTCCCGTAACGAACCCAACCAAGGCAAGTTGGATAGTCAAAATAGTCTTGTTGTTCGCCATAAGAGTAGAGTTTGCGAGCGAGGGTAAGACTAGGAAGTGCCCCGCCACAGGATGGAGGGAATGGATGATCACCTTTGATTCCATAGAGATCACCATAGAAAATGCAAGGGTACCCCGTGTTGCGAAGAAGGATGAGAGCGTAGGCAAGTGGTTTGAAGAAGGGTTCGATTGGAGCTTCAAGCGCTTGGTAAGGTTGGGTATCGTGATTCATTACAAGAGTCTGTCCATTGTTAGTTTCGCTGCCTCCAATCTAACAGGGTTCTCTTACGACAGCATTGACAGGTTCAATCTGAACCAAAGTGTTTTCAAAGATCTTCCTCAGATCGTAATCTTCAGTCTTGCTAGCCTGGCTGAAGTTATACACTAGAGGGGCGTCAAAAAGCGAGAATTTCTTTCCCATTCGTTCAAGGTATCTTGACATGTCGTCTAGACTGTCTTTCCAGAATTCGCCGACAAAGAACCATCCTTCGCCATAAAGCTCATCGGCTTGAACGATAAATTTACGAAGAAAATCTTCGCTAAAGTGCTTCACAGCATCAAAACGAATTCCCTTCAGCGCAATCTCCTTACTTAACCAGGCTCCCCAGTTAAGGACATCTTTTTCGACTTCGGGATGAGCATAGTCAAGATCTGCGAACATAAGGTAATCATAATTGCCCTTTTCACTGTCAACATCTCCAGATTTTGCCCATCCTTTCGTTTTGTCCCCGAGAATCTTGTAGATGGCAGTTTTGTTGTTATTAGCATTATAATCTGTGCCGGAGAAATGGTACCAATCTAATTTCCAGTCACCAAGGTTAGTTTTTCTGCATACTTTCAAGGCAGGGATGAAGCATCAGGAGCAGTGTTTTGAGAAGGTGGCACGTACGGTACTTCTGGGATGAATATTGGTCGCCTCTTCCCGGAAAGTCGAAGCCCAGCCATGCATCAATTTCATACGGGTCGCTTGTTGTTTTGTTACGATCATTAGAGTCTACTTCTTGGGCTTCACATTTCTCCTTGTGATCTGCCGCAGCCTTGTGATTGAGCACTGAAAAGTAAGCACAGGGTAAATATTCTTTGTTGGGGTCTGTACCTGCATCCCAATAAATCCCAACTCCGACTTCGTTAGCCTTGTTCACCAAAGCCAGTAATTCCTCCTTATTCCCCCATTTTGTGCCCTTCCCACCCTTCTGTTCAAATTCCCCGAGGTCGTAGAGATCGTAAATATCGTAGCCATTGCCCGATTGCGAGGAAGCTTTACATCCGGGAGGGATCCAGATATTATCAATCCCAGCAGCTTTAAGCTGTGGCACTTGTTGTTCGAGGCGGATCCAATGCTTATGGTCATCTGGGACATACCATTCGAAGGCTTGCATCATGGTCATATTCTCGGCGGTTGGCTTTTGATCTACCGGAATTTTTTAGCGGAGATGGAGAAAGATTTGGAAATACATACCTGCCATTTTAGCTGCTGGAATTTGGCTGAAAATCGGTTACGGCAGAGAAAGAATCAATGGAAGAAGATAGCGTGAGAGACGAATAAGTATACAAGAGGAAAGACGATAAGATATACAAACGTTCTCACACCAAGTCTTCTTGGTCTTTCAGCTAAAGTCCAGCCCCTCCAAGAATTTCGCCAATCCCCCACCAAGGAATCTGCACGTCTTCCAACTCTGGTGGATGCGATAAGCTCAACATCCTTGACTGTGACGTCAATGAAAACCCGGCAAGTCCACCATGGTTGAGATTGTTTGACAAGACAGACGGAGGGAGCATTGATCAATTCAAGGAAAGCAGACCCGTGGGTGTGTTTGATATCAATTGCAGATGCTAGATCGCTCGATGGTTGCACCGCAGGAAGAGGCTGCCATGAGGATCTGATGCAGCTAAACCAGATTGCCACTGTCAACTCCAATAAAAGGCAGCAAGGAAAGGTTGAAATGCTTGCGAGGATGACCAGTAACAAACAATAAACAGAAGAAATATAATCCGAGATTGCGCACTCATCGGAACAACTGATGTCGCCTAGGTTGGCCAGAGCCTTGAACAGCTGATTCTTCTGGCTGTGCTCGGGGTCCAGTGAGTGGGTAATCTCCACCAGCATGGACTGGCGGAGTGGATGGGACGGTGGAGGACGACGTCGGCCATAAATCCAGTGATATAGCTGGGATGGCACAAACCGGTTTGCGGAGGAAATTTCAATGGATTGAGATGGAACCAGAGGTCTTCGAATTCAGAGGGATAATTTCTCTTTCCTTACAATCAATCAGTTTATTATTGTTTGAGGTGTTCCGTCGGCGTTACCAGCACGAAGATTGGATTGGACAGCCTCTATCAATTGGTATGTGACGTACCGCATTCCGTCGCCGTGCCAACCTTCAACAACAGTTTCCTCTCAAGTCCACTAGTACAACAGACACTCCCATGCATCACGAATTAACGAGTACTGTACACCATATTCCTCCAAAACACCCGCAATTTCGTGTCATATATCACTAAACCTCGACAATCCCAGCAGGTAGCGTACGGGTTGCTGCATGAACCCGGACATCGAGTATTTACCGGCACTCCAAACAAACGGACGCTCTCGTTTGTGTTTTCGAAATGCGCAAGCAAACTCCCCCAAAAGATTTCGAAATTCACGTTGATCCTTCATGCTTATCTGAAATTTCGGTCAAAGAGAACAACATGTCTACCGAACAAGTAACGAGCAGCCACCACGATTCCGAGAAGGGCGCAGAAAATTCGACTGATCAGAAAGTGGAGCCGGAGAAGCCTGGGCAAAATGACGAGCAGGAAAATAACACACCCGAACATGACACAGAAGATGATGAGGAGAGGCGTCGGCGGGAGCGGCAGGAGAGAATTGAAGCTGAAATCATGGCGGCGGCCAGGAAGGTAGTCGCTAGCATTGAGAATGATGAATTCGGAGATCAGAATGATTCAGTCTTGAGCACACAGACTGACGAGAGCTACGAGCCGGAGGAACCTCATATCGCATATAACGGGCAAAATGGATCAGAATTGACTTGCGGGGACGCAACGGAAGCAAGTTTTGAGTCTGATCACGACCATGAACAAGAAGAAGGAGCTGGAGATTCAAGTTCGCAACACGACGGAGACATTGATGATGTGTTTAGTCAGTCAGACCAGAGCAAACGCAGTTCTCTGAACTCTGTCCACGACTTGCACTCTGGAGGTGACTCGAACGAGAAGCTTCTCACATCTCCTGCCGTTGGAGAAGAAGCAGCTTCCTTTCACGACAGTGAACATGAAACGATTTCACGAATTCCCAGTGGAGCTTCTTACATCCATACGCCAGCAGATTCGACACCACGAACCCCTAGCAAGAAGCAGTCGCGACTGCCGTTTCGAACACCCTCATCTGTCCGAGCAATGCAGATGTCTTCCCCAACAGCTTCGATCTTCTCCTCTCCTCGTTCGGTCAAACGAAACATGCCTACAGTCTCAAGGCTGGGAACCCCAAATTCCCTATATTCTCCTTCAAAACGAACGCCAACGCGTCTTAAACCGAAGAAGGAAAATCCTCTCGTACTCCTACACGTCACAATGCTACCCCTTCGATGGGCATATTCTCATATTATATCATCAATCGAAGTTCCGGAGTCTCTACATAATGTAAAAGAAAGCTGGAGATTTCTACAAGAAAAGATGGGAGATACAGTGTTAGAACGAGGTGTCTTACTTCCACATCCTCAGGATTCCTACGATGTTCTTGAAGAGCGTCTCCTCGAGACCTTAGAACTACCTGTACGACCTAAAGCTATAATTCTTAGGTGTGGTCATTACATGGGATTTGGGGATTCAGATGATCAAAGCTCGGACGACGAAGGAGCCGACATACTTGCACCATTAAGACGGCCCGACGGGTCGCTTGAAGATCGTAAATGGTGCGATATTTGTGGTCGGGATGTCAGACTCGAAGAAGTAGGAGACATTGAGAGGGGTGAGAAGAGATTCAGGATAAAAGTGTATGCTTCAAATGGATTGATGAAAGCCGGAGCTTGGGATGCCTGTTGGAAGGAAATGGAGAGAGTTGATGTGGAGATTGAGCCATATGTCGACCCAGTTTTACAGCCAGAGTTTGAACGGCTTTTACTCTCCCCACAGAGCACTCAAATTGCCCAGCAGGATTTTCAGCAATACGAAGAAGACGATGATGGATTTGAGGATGAAGAAGTGGCCGTGGAGCATATTCACGACCATGAGCATGAAAAGAGCGAAGAGGAAAGGAAATTAGAAGAAGAGATCAGGCAACATGTTGAGAAAGAGGAGGAGCGAAAACGAGCTGAGGAAGATGACTTGAGGCGGCGAAGGGAAGAGGAGGAGTCTTTAAGGCGAAAGATGTTAGATGACGA
This sequence comes from Arachnopeziza araneosa, assembly GCA_003988855.1. Classification (NCBI taxonomy): domain Eukaryota; kingdom Fungi; phylum Ascomycota; class Leotiomycetes; order Helotiales; family Arachnopezizaceae; genus Arachnopeziza; species Arachnopeziza araneosa. The sequence continues at coordinate 9,851 of QYAI01000179.1, forward strand.
GCGGATGCGAGAGATATATGGATCTCCTACACCAGAACTTCGCCGACGATCACCAGAGCCACGAAGTGTGTCAAGGGCAAGCATTAATGAAGAGTCTCTGTCTGAGCTGTTGGTTGCTGCTTTCAAAGTTGTCATGCAGGATACTCGAAACGTCATGATTGGCGTCCTGGGTGTATTGGTCCTCTTACTCGTCCTGGTGCCGAGAGGAGGCTCTCACACCCCCGCACCTCCAGCTGTTTTAATGGAGACGAAAACGCCTCCCCAAATCATGACAGCGGCCATTGAGGCACCGTTACAACCACATATCACCACAACCGTTATCCATGAGCGGACTATAACTGAAAAAGTTTCAGTCCCTACAACTGTGGAGATTGTAGTTGAGAGTGTTTCGACTGAATACTTGTCTGTTACTCAGCTACCCAAGGTCGAAACTGAGTTGGAGCAATCATTTGAGCCAACGACCTCTACCACCCAAGTAGTTTCGACTCAGCTTCCAGTAGTCGAAATTAGGGATGAGCAATCATTTGATGAAAGCACTTCCACCACCCAACCAATTTCAACTGAAATACCAAGGGTCGAAATTGCGGCTGGACAATTATTCGACGAACCAACATCTTTTAGTACTCCGTCAAACCTGTTGCTAGGAGAAGAATCCTTGCCAAGTATAGAGTCCCACCACTTAGTTCAGAGATCTTCAATGTCAGCCGAAGAACCCGAAACAACGTCCGTAACGATTGAAGTTAATCCTGTTGCCTCGCCATCAGACTCTCCTGAAGCAGAAGCAACATCAACAATGCTAGCTGAAGATCCGTGCAGTACTTCTGCATTCATCGCTTCCGAACCTGAAGCAACAYCGTCAACGCCGGTTGGCGATCCATGCAGTACTTCTGCATCCATCGCTTCCGAACCTGAAGCAACACCGTCAACGCCGGTTGGCGATCCATGCAGTACTTCTGCATCCATCGCTTCCGAACTATCCATCGCTTCCGAACTTGAAGTAACATCGTCAACGCCAGCTAAAGATCCTTGCAGTACTTCTACGTCAATCACTCCTGAGCCCTCTGCTCAAATCATTCACAACGAGCTCTAAATAGCTAATTTACGCAACCCTAGTCACCACCTTCTACAAGAGGATTAATATATCATCAGAGTCAAGTGAAGGAACGCGATAATTTGAAGTTTGGATGAAGCATATTGAGCGAATCAGCCTTGTTTATGTTTTGTTTTGATTTGGGCGTCAATCTTTTTCAACGATGTTGAGATAAAAGAGTTGATTGTATATAGATATTTGTAGTTAGCGCGCATGCTTTGTTATTAGTTGGGGTAGAATGTGGCACGACAATTTATGATCTTCATGATGTTTTTCCACTTTCTCCTGCTTCATTCGTCGAACCAGAACGGATCGATTTTGTGAATGGCAAGTGCCAATGAAACCGTTCATTTTCTTCCCCTCCCTTTTCATTCCCAGCTTAACATACTTTAAATGTTCCCACCATACAGCTTCATTTAAGCCAAGGGAGATGCCTGCCTCAATCACCACGTTTCTTTGTTGAGTCCCAGTTTCACGCGATCATTATGAGTTTCACGAGATCATTACGCCTTTCACAGACTTTTGAGATGGTCAAGCAAATTTTCATATCGCCCTACACCGCTTGACCCGGCCAGACAGGCAGTTGTTTGATCCATTTTGCCTTGAAAATGACGTGGCGAGGCAAACACGTGCCCGCACGTGCAGCTCGTCTATCATTGGCCCTATCGCTTAAATGATGGTTTGTCCCAAGTTTGCGACCCATTATGACGCCCATCGGATCTTCCCATCCAATCCCACTACCCACCATAGTACTGATCTTACGAGCTTTCATTCTGGAGAGCATATTGATATCATTCAATTAATTATTAGTTGAGCTACAGTCCTATGATCGAATCCTCTGGCGCCATCTCTTGCGAGTCCTAATATATCCCTCACCCAATTCACCCCAAATCAATATTCAAATAAGGCAGAATCAAGCAACTGCTGAGTAGATGATGAATCTATTCTTGCATTAGCGACGGTATTAATCCCTGAAAAGGTTCAGATGACCAGCTTGAGGACACTTCAGAGCGGTGAGCAGCCAGGATCATGGAGGCGAAGCCGACATGATGCACTGTTTGCCACATATCGGCTGTTTATCATCGGACTCGTTCTTGAAAAGAACAGAAATAAATTGAAATTGAAGCTACCTTGTTGAATCCTCTACTCTCAGCCTTCCTGATTATCTATTATTTCCCATTGTTCTGCGTGGCACGACTCAGTCAGAAGAAGTTGGTATGGAAGGCTTCTTGTGCCTCAAGCTGGGAAAGTACCTACCGGGTCGATCGGATTCGGTTTTGGTTTCGGTTTCTGAGGGCGCGCTTTGAGACCCTCTTCTGGTTGGACCATTACATTTTGTTGGGACATTGTGGAACTGAAGGATTTGGTTTTGAGGACAGCTTCCGTTGACTGCGGATGGAATCTATAGACAAGAGTAAGTACTTTTCAATCAATTAGGGATGCCACAGATTGATATTGACGTCGCAGATCTTCGACTTCATACCTGGGTCTCTGGTCTCCCTCGATCGACAGATTCTTGCGATTTCGTCCAGCACGCCAGCTCAAGTGCTGTTGATAGATAAAGAGAAGGAGAATGATGTCCAAAGGGGCGATGAACAGTTTTTATACCACTCCTGTCACCTGTTCCAGGGTTAACAGTTTAGTCTAGGCAACATGATAACTACGCCTCCGCTTTCCATCAAGTCATTCTCTAAGGCCCAGATTAGATCCTAATATCCACACCGAGTCCAAACGACCGACCTCTGCAAGCGGTCGTGATACCAGATTCCCCTGTCCGTAGCCAAATGAAGCAGCGGACAAGCTCCAGCGCGGAGGCTGAGCCGATTCCCTCTATATCCTCATTTAAGGACCTGGTCTATTGCAGCACAATCATCGCCAATAGTAGGCTGTGGCGATGGGTTGGCTGTTGCCCTGACACGGCAGCCAAGGGATTGCAGTGAGCTAAACCTCAGACCGAGACATCTGTCGACAAATCTCCGAGAAGGACCTCCGTTGATTCATATCACACCGAATTCCATGTCTTCGAAGCTAATATCTAATATTGGTTTCAGGGCGACCGCTTCACCGTTATGTGCCAGAAAGGGATGCAAGACCGTTCGGTGTGTAGGCGAGTTGCATTTGGATTGAGACATTGCGGCTGGGGCTGTATCCTTGCTGTGCTGATCGCCTCAGGGCGGAAATTCTCCGATCGCTCGCCGACCCCTTTCCACTTTCCTATTTCGATCTGTGCCATGAGTAAGAAGTGGCTCGTGCGAGTGGAGGTCGGTTTCGCATCTCTCTTACCATCACGTCGGGGCGGTCGCGGCAGATACATTGACTACTCGCTCCTGAGGTAGCGAGAGGCGGTTCTCGTGACCGAAGAAAGCTTTGTTTGCGGAACTATGTTGTTGGTATTGGCATGAAGTTCCATGCAAACTACAGCCTGATTCTGTCAGCTCAGGAAGTTGTCACAAGTGTGATTCTTCATGCTTGGGTTCGCCGTGTTTAGCTTAGCAGCGAAATTTTGAGTAGAGTAGCTTCATACTCAGCCGAGGAATGATACGCATTTGTCAAAAACAAAAGTTTTGTTGTTCTGTTGTTTAGTTTTTCTCGAAATCTTTGCAACGACTCCAAGACAACGAAATCAGAGATGGATCAAGCGATTCTATCGTGAACGTTTATGCCATGAGTTGAAGAAGCAAAATATTTTAACCTTGTCAGGTATTGGAATTAAAAGAATTCAAACGTGGAATGGAGTCGTCATGATCAGGAACAAGGCTTATTGGCATACTAAACAGCATCCAAGATTATTCCCCATCGGCCTAGCAGGCTATGACCTATCTTGTCGGGATTCCCAGCTGTTGGTTTCTGAAATGATTGGCAATGGTCTTTCTACTCTTGGGCGTTTGGATTTAACCTTTGTCCACGCCTATAACCGAGTTCATACTCCTTACTTGATGTGACTGGCTAGTGGTTATGTAGCCTTATAGGATTTAGGCATGCGATCCGATTCGCTCAGCTTAAAACAACTTCACCCGTTCCCAGGTCCCGCCAGTTTGGATCACATAAGCAGATCACCCGTCAATTCCTCCTCGAATCCTTCGAGGAGCTTATACCGCTTCTGTCCCCGGCCTCAATCGGATGCCGGCTTGCTACCCCACGATACTACGATATCATCTCGCGCTATGATGCTTTCCTGCGCCGCTTCTTTTGAGAGATTTCCCGGTCTTAGATTTCCGAGATCTTCATGTCCTGATTAGGTATATGCTTTAGGCTAGGCCGCCAGTGAAGGAGTTGGTAAGAGAGGCGAGTTGCGCAGCCGCCGAAAAAGATGACCACTCTCAATCAATCTATATTTCTCCAATACTTCCAAGGACATCATCTTTTTCCTTTTACTCTCACATGGTCAAGTGCACTGCATTCAGTCTTCAAAATTCCTCCTGTCGAATCACGTGTTCTTAACCTACCATCCAGGCAGCAAGATAACGTGAAGAATGCAACGCTAGTTTACCCTCTCTCGCCTCTCCGAATCTTGGCACCCTGTGGGGAAGTCCTACCGCTCAGAAAACGCACCCAAAACATCTCGGCCACAATAATCCGTTTCGGTTCCTTTCTCAATACCGCAAAAACGGCCCGCATGAACAATTATCCCCATTTATCCTAACGGAGCCCATCGACAAGCCGGCCCCTCCGGACCTACCTCGTGTCCTCACATTTATCCTATGCAAATGGAAGTCTCATGATAGGGCTGATGAGGGGTTGTACCTCAACGCATCTACGCCTAGACTGAGGCGAGACGAGGTACTTAAGATGGAGTATTCCCGGGTGGAATCTTAGGTATTGACGATCTCCGACTTGTTTTGTACATGGTGATTCTTTGCCGTCGAGAAGTAAATATTCAATATGCATTTCGCTTCTGGTGTGCTTCTGGCGGCAGGTGTTGCATCGGTGGCTGCACAGGTACTGCCCTATGGCGTATGTGAGTGAGCTTGACATTCTTAAGACCAAAAGTTTGAGGCGAGGATATGAAAAGCAGATGGAGATTAGTTCAAGGGAAACTGATGGTTTCTAGGCGGCGGCTTGATGTGGGATTACTCTTGGGAATGCGAGAGTGGATATAGCTGCGATCCGGGTGAGTTAGCTGCCCATTCATTCGAATTCATGACCAGAGTACTGACCTAAGTCTATGCAAAGTCGGCACAAACGCGTTCCCAAGCTACGTGTGCACCCCAAACACCGGTCCCGTTGTCGCACATGCGTTACCCTACGGCCAATGTAAGTATTCCGAGCTGGCTTCGCTTTGGAATTTTTCATGATCATTACCAGGTGGCGGCCAGGGTTATACGGGACCTACACTCTGCCCCGACGGCTGGACGTGCGAAGTCGAGAACCAATACTTCTCCAATTGCTTTGCGAATGGTACTGTCTACGGCCTCACCGACCCGACGCCCGATCTTGCCAGCCCGGGAGACTTCTGTACGTTTCCCAAATTCTCCCTTCTCCACCAGCTAACATCCCCAAGGCGCCGATTCCGCCACCGAACGTGGCAGGCCCACTGATTGCGTCCCGGGTTATACCTGTTCCGGTCCCGGCGTCTACGGCTACTACGTCTGCCTCAAGGACTCGAGTCTCCCCACGGTGTCCACGACGTCGACGACTCTCGTTCCGACGCCTCCCCCTGTATCAACTCCCCATACGCCCTCGTCTTCCAAGACTACGAGTAAGTCTAGCAAGTCTACCATTTCGACGTCTACGCGAAGCCGGTAGGCGTGGATGGAGGCAGGTTTTGGGGCAGAGGAGAAGTGAGGGGCTGGGAGGTAGAAGCGTGTATTCTCGGTGGTACTCATACGGTTGTACGTAGAACCCCGACTAGCGAGCATGTATCGGGATTGATTCGTCGTTTCTCAATCCTTGCACAGCTGGAAATCACAAATAGGCATCATGTTGGCTGGCTTGGTCGTATTGTGTTTCGCTTGTGATTTTACGTGAATGATTGCAAGTTGATGATAGTGTAGTTGCTAAGTAGAACGTGTATTGCATTTCAGGACTGCTGGTATCTTGGCACGCGGTGTGGACGAATCGGAAGGAGCAGCTGGAGTGTGTACAAAAGAGGGTTCTCTTCCACAGAATCAACATCCTTCTAGCCACCCATCAATACACTTTCCTTCTTCTCGTTGTGAGGACTCGGACAAGTGAGCGACATCTGGTGGAGAACTTTTTGAACATGGCTAGGGGAATCTTTTCGCTTGTACTAGTGACGGTTGTCATATATCAAGTAGCTCTATCTCATTCTGATAGAAGCCATCTATCGTCCCACGAAATCTTCCAGCAGTATCACGTGAGAGAATACCAACGGTTGAGGGCTGGTGCGGTGAGAACTGGGAAGGGAGAGGATGTGCTGTTGTCGTGTTTATCAAGTTGATGAGGTTTGTCGTTTTAGTATGGAGGTGGAAGGAAAACGGGAGGAATATGGAGGTGGAAGGAAAAACGGGAGGAATATGGAGGTGTGGGAAGGCACGTGATATATAAACCGCCGATGCCACCCGCGGAGGAAGACGTGCTGTTCTAACCAGTGAAAAGAGGTCTGTATTGGGAGAAAGGAGCTAAGCCTACGAGACCTTTGATAGGTTCCTCGGGGGTTCTAGCTGCTGACTAATATCACGTGCAGAACTTTAGTTCCCCAACTGCATAGGTTCAGATTACAGTAATGGAGGGCTCCGTTCGTCTTTTCGCATCCTTCTACCAACTCGCTCGCAACGCACGCATCATTTCCCGTTTGACTATTGCAATAAATGTTAGCGATTGTTTTTCAAATTGATTTTATTTCTACTACTCAATATCAAAAGGTCGCATCCAGTGGTGCAACTTACGATATCAATGGGTTGTGGGCGCGGCTTTGGTCGTGGATGACCATGTGTTGCGTCGCCGTATGCGAAGGGGACCATGGTTGGTTGCTGGAACATCGCGAGAACTTCAATTTTGCGACCGGTGAGATGATCAGGATAAGCGACTCTCGCTCTCCGGGAGAACGCCGGTTTTGCGCGATTTGGAAAGGAATTCGTTTCTGGGCCATGAGTCAGTCTATTAATAGAAACAACAGACCAGACTCACGAAGAGTTCTGTAATGTTGGCCAGTGTGTGAAGAGATGGAAGCTTGGGGAGGTGTGAGGGAAGAAGAAGGAAGTTTGGAGAGGTGCAAGGGAGGAAGAAGGAAATCTGGTCCAAGTGGACGATCAGGACATCCTTATACCTGCCTCCAGTCCTCGCTACTTCAGCGACGGCATGATGCATCAAGCTCGAATGGACCATTCAACATCCTCCTGACGACATCTTTCCAATGAGAGCTCAAGCATCACATTGCCGTCCTGCTCCAAGTCAACCCCGCGGGAGACTGGGCGACTCGGTATGCTCTTTCGGAGGTGGGCTGCCGCTAAGTTGGAATGAGATACGACTCCTCGTCCAGATAGTGAAGGGGCAATCCCTGTGTGAGATAGCACATGCACGGTGGAGGTAGATACGGGTTTTGGATGCGTTTGCCTTGTTTTTCTCATGGCGGACAAATCTTTCGCTCGTGAGATGGCACCGCAATGGCGCTTTGGCTGAGGGGTCAAGTCTCGACTATATTCCCAGCTCTATTCTTGCACTGATATGACCCCGTGCGGGGGGGCACTGGATCCTGCGTTAGAATGCCGCATTACCTCGAACATTAATTCGGGCTTGCCTCGATCATTCATTGCCAGGTCATCCGCGGGTTCGATGTTCGGAGGCTGCAGTGCGAAGCCTCCTCCTCTCCAAGTACTTCTCAATTCATCTTCATTGGACCGCAATGGATTCGCGGAAAATCATGGCTTGCGCTCAGATGCGGGTGATTGATCGCAGCTCAACCATGGCTGTGGAGCATCTTTGCTTTTGCTTGCTGGGAGCAGCATCCGTGAGATACCACGTCCCACGGGAACCATCGCCTCGGCTTCTAGAATCTGGGTCACGAGATCTGCATCGATTTCACATTCCACAATTTTCGACGGCATATGGTACAGCGTTCACTTCTGTTGCCTTGATTGTTATACACAAACGACAAACAATTTGTAAGTATTACTTTACCTATCTAAAAATATGCTTCTTCCCTCAAGGTTGACCATCGATACTGGAAGTGTTAATATATCACCATTAGTACCAACCTTTTAGCCGCTGATATCTCTCCCTCTGATATTCCCACTGCCTACCTCACCTACTTATCAGTTGCCTTACATGCCAGTTGCCTCGCATCACATGTTTGAAATGATCATCTTCTTCAAGTCGACAGAGCGGCGTGACACTAACTGCGGCGGGGTTCTTGGGATCACGCGAGGCATAATTGTAATGCTATATATCGTGAACTCGGGAGTTTTGACGACTACCTCATATCTCGTACTACGCATACTGCTCAAGTCTGAAAGATTCCGGAGGCACAGCGTCATCGAGTTATCAAACCATCAAAATTCATGCACAGCAACTCAAGGTATGTAGGAAACAGAGTCAGATAGCTGCGTATTACTCTATCCCTAATCTAAAACAATAGTCCCGCTCCAACCTCGACATCCGAGAAGCGCCAGCTTCAATCTTCCAGTTTTACCTGCTGCTCCAAATCGAAAAGAAGCCTTGCCATCTCTGGAGAGGTTGCGTCGTTCTCCGAGACGCAAAACCTTTGACCTTTAGAATGCAACGTCCTTTGAAGATGAAGGGTGTGTTTCTCACCTCGAAATTCCAAACCTTTCCCTCCCCCAAGACTCGTCAAGATCATCATTTTCCGTTGGACTGCAAGTTCTGATGTCAGAAGAGCGAGACTTTCTTGAGGGTTGAGGTACTGTACGTACCACGTCGGGAGGTTGGGGTTGGGGTTTGGGTCTGGGGTAAGTGCCCGTGTTGTAAACAAAATCGCGCGGCTTGCGGACGAGGGGAGTCATGATGGGTTCTCGAGGTGTGTGGGATCGCAGAGCCAAGACTCAAGTTGAGGATCTTTCTTTAAAATCTTTGAAGGTGCAGATGACCTGACCGAGTGAAGCACTGAAGAAGAGGAAAGTCCTGGAGGAGATAGGCCCGTCTTATATATATAGATGGCAGAGAGTGCAACATCGTGTTCGTACTGCTCTGCATCTATCCCCAAGCACCAGTACGCCCTCGAACGACCTGAACCGTCACCGAACCAAGTCCTTCGTGTCAGCTAGCAGATATCCAATCCAGCGCCACCGGACCCCAAAGCCCCTCGTGTCAGGATCTGGCAGATATCCAGTCCAGCGCCCCAGCACGGCCATCCCCATCCCTAAGATTGCCCCGCCGGCCTGGGACCCAATCGCGCAGCGGCTGCCCTGATTCCCATCTCCCACCCATGGCGTCCCAGCACCGATCCTTATCCCGGCGCTAAATCTCGGATCTCGAACCGGTAGGTTGCGCCGGTACTGTGGGCTCCCCTGGACCCGTCTGCTGCATGTCAGCACGCTGCGTGGCCCGCGGACCGGGACCCGAATCCTGCGGTGGGCCATCCTGGCGCGGCTCCTCCTCCGTTGCTGGGAAAATATCTAGGTCAGCGGCCCACATGGGACGAGCGAGGGCGACGACTAATTAACTACGAATCAACGAGGCGGCCCCGCGTGTGACGACGGCCACAATCTCACGGGGAGCCAAGGTGAGGACCGTCACAATGCACTTATTTGCTCCCGAGTTCATCCTGCTTACCAGAACCGCGTTAAAGGACATGGTCGTGTTGATATATCTATCACGTCCTAGCGGGAAAAGATCCGCCGCCCGGGTGGGACCCGCTCCTGGCCCACCCAGGCGGGCGCGGCACCTGTGTCGATGGGACGTCGGTAAACGAGCTGAGGGCGTGATCCGCAAGCGCATACATCTGTTTCTGGCCCCGTGCCTGGCTGCGTGCATTCGCGACCAGGCTAGAAACCGGCAATGCACCGTGGTGCTGATGAGTAAGCCAACCGCCAGGTATCGCTCCTGGTCGTGGATGGTGTGGTGATGTGGTGATGTGGTGATGTGGTGATGTGGTGATGCGTGCACAAAAAAAACGACACGCCCAATCGCGTGGCTGAGGGCATTTCCCACGTCTGCTTATCTGCTGATGAGCGGGTGCGTGATTGGGCTGGGATGGGATATGTGCTCTCTTCCTCCGTGATGTTCTGGGGTGGTAGACCCGAAAAATGTGCTCTCGCTCTCTCATCATCTCATCAGCGAGACAGCAGCACCGATGCAGTTGAGACGGTGAGACTCGCCGTCTCAAAAGCCAATCATATGTGGGATACAAACGATGGTAAATTTCCATTCCTCTTAGTAAGAGTTGCATAATCTTCATCCGTCTCCTTCACCACTCCCGTCTCGCCCATCAGTTGAAAGGAGCGCAAAAGTCCCTAACTGGACCCTCACTCCCACCCATCAATTGGGAGCAGCACAAAAATCCCTAACTGGACCCTCACTCCCACCCATCAATTGGGAGCAGCACAAAAATCCTCCACTCAAGAGATCCACACCCATCCAGCAACGAAACCTCCTCGACCAGTGCCTCATTTTCCATTCCGCTAGAGATCTCGTGAGCAGACATTTGTTGCAGTCTTCAGCTTCCAAAACCTACCACATCACCAGGCTGCGGTCGTGGTTTAGGTTCCGGCCGCGCTCCATCATCTCGAATCCCATCTTGTGAATTGTGCATCCGTGAAATCATATCTCTGCTCCGAGATCCGAGTCACGAAACTCGAATTTGAAATCCGAGATGGTGTACGGGAGAGCGTGTGAATTTGAAACGAGGATACGAAATGCTGGTGGTTATGAAATGATACGAATGCTGGTGGTTATGAAATGATACGAATGCTGGTGGTTATGAAATGATACGAATGCTGGTGGTTATGAAATGATACGAAGTGCTGATGGTTATGAAATGATGATACGAAATGCTGCTGGTTATGAAATGATGATACGAAAATGCCGGTGGTTTTGAAGCAGAGGAAGGGAAGAGGAGTACTGATATCCTGCAAACACAAAAGGACATATGTAGAACGTCGACTCAGACCGCGGGGTGTCTACCCGGCTGAGCATTACCTGTCAGCCCTCTCACCACGCAACCAGAAACAGCACCGGTGAGTTCCCCCTCGGGTCATCTCTCTGCGAGTCCGTATTTTTGCACCACGCATCCATCGGCCTGCGAGAGAGGCGAGGAAATAGACGAGTGCAAAAAGGAGGCGATATATGTGCACGTACGTGCATGAACCATATGCGGTGCCAGAGAAGCCGGGCAGCCGCGGGCTCGTCCTTGGTTGGCGTGTTCGGTGGCGGTCGGGTCGCGAGTGGGGGACGGAGCGGTCGGGCGAGGCCATCGGGACGGTGCCATGTGGTGCATATGCACGTACTGGACGCCCTCGTCGGCGACTGGTCGGCGGGGCGGTGCAGAGACAGCAGAACCCACGAAGAACACAACCAAAGCGGCTGCTCGCATGAGAAGTAGATCACGGGATCTGGGTGGCTGCCAATGGTCTTCTATTTGATGTTGGTTCTCTGCGCGTGGCTAATCACCGTCTCCCCCTTTACCAACTCCTCCAAATCAACCGTTGCCCTCACCGCCCCATCCAGAGCCCGTACGTGCGAAAGAGCATATCTACACGCCCAACTCCTGGCCCAATCATCCCGATCCCGCTCACCACACCACCCTAGAGTGCTGGACTGGTCTAACATATGACTCCCAGAGTGCTGGACTGGTCTAACATATGACTCCCAGAGTGCTGGACTGCTCTAACATATGACTCCCAGAGTGCTGGACTGCTCTAACATATGACTCCCAGAGTGCGGGACTGGTCTAACATATGGCTCCTAGCCCAGACGGCCACCCTCCGCCAGCGTCTCTGGGCCGGATTCGGCTCTCACCTGCAGCGGTTGGAAGACGGCGACGCCCAATGAGAGCAGCGTGACGGATAAGATGCAGACGGAGAGGCAGCTGCCGATTGTGTATCCTAGATACGTCGTTCCGCTGGATAAGGGGACGTTGGCGGTGCGACGGTGAGAGGGTCGCAGGGATGGTCGATGATTGGAACCGCCAGTTCGCCGCGGAGAATGGATAAAGAGATACCGCAGAACGGTTGGCGGTTGGGTTCAAGAGGATGAAGTTGGCGGCTCTAGCGGAGTCTTTATTCAGATTGTGATATGGTTCTCCTTTTCGAAGATCTGGTTGCGTTAGCCTGTGTCGCAAGTTAGGTTGTAAGTGAAAATACATACGCGTTCTGATACTCTTGCAGAATTTCTTGATACAGATACCGACGATCGTGAACAGAGCCCGTACTGGAAAAGGGAAGTATGTTGATGGATGGGTAAGAGGATGTTGATTCCTCCGAAGAGAGTCCGACGTGAAACCCGCTCTTATACACACACTCCAGCTGCCACAGTACTCCAACCCCTCGGCTACCTATCCAGGAACCGTTCGATCCCGTATCATAACCGATCAGAAAATATGAATGATGGGTACTAGAAGGCCGACAATGGGGTGCACTGCAGCAGGTGGCGGAAAAGCCCGCATCTCCATGTTGAAAATTGCAGTTTGCCCCTACATCCTCGCAACTCTCCAAAAAAATGACAGAACTCAAGCTACCGGCCGGCTGCAAGGAGATGGAAAGGTGTGCATGTTGTACAAAGATAACAGATGCAGCTTTAAAGTGTATATAGCCGGCGTGAAACCAAAGTTCTGATGGAGTAATCTAAGTGCAGGTACATTTTATATAGTTGAGTGCCACAGCTGTAGAGAGACGGAGCAAGAAAGATGGCACCTTTTGGTTCTGGGAAGATCCCTTATCGTTGGCTACTGCAACCTGCTCAACCCCCGCCGCACACGTTACCTAGGTATTTCTCTCTCTCCACCCCCATTTGCATTATCAATACAACGCTTCACCATGTATAAAAGTACACCAAACAGCCCTATTTTCACAAAGAGCTCGACGTCGTACCAGCGAGGTAAGTGCCATCCATCGCGCTCCGAACATAATCCTTCGTGTTCTAGCGTCAGCCCTACATTTTCACATATAGAAGAGACGTAAATACACACATATATACATACACAACCCCCTCTTTATTTTCTTTCTTCTTCTTCTCTGTACCCAAAAAAACAACAACAAACGTGCACTCTACAACCGCACAAGTCCTGTATACGCTTTTCTCTCTCTCTCGCAATGCCACGAACGAAAGCACAATCGATCGCGGGGACACGGAGAGTAAGGTACTTTGTCCCGTACACGGTGACAGATACGGCTCGGAACTATATCCACCTCTCACTCCAACAAAGCGCTACGACGATACTGCATCTCAGTACTTTTTCTGTCGTCTCGCATCATACGTATACTTGTATATAAAAAAAAAGAAGAAAAAAAAAAAAGAAAAAAAGCCAAGAGAGGTGCAGGAAAAAACCAGTACGTAAAGATAGAGATGAAGAATTATATGATAAGCAGCAGAAGTTAGTTAGCAAGTGAGAATCCTTCTCACAACAGAACAAGAACAGATGAATCTCTACTAAAAATTAAGATACCGCTTTTCGAGTAACTCGTTACACATGTCACATCATATTTATATCGATATAGACGGACAAACAAGGTAGAAAAAGAGTCGGGATCGATGCAAGACAAAGCCGATGTGCAGGAGGAAAGGAGAGCAGATCGTTTGATACGCAGCAAGAGTGCGCAAGTAGGAGTTCTTCCGACAACAGAACAGAACAGAACAGATAGAACTTTACAAGGCTGCCGCATCTTGAGTTACTTTCGTATAGCCCGGCATTGTATTTGTACCTACAGATAAGCGGCGCCGAAGGGTCGGAACAAGTACAAAACCAAACAACGCGCGGGAGAAGAAAATCGGTCGGTTAATGAGTTGCAGAGGTTGGCAAGTAGGGGTTCTTCTCACGACTCGAAGAGACGAAAGTAGAGGCTGGGGGGGATGCTTCAATAACCCAAGAAATTAAAACAGACACCTTGTAGGAAAAGGCCTGGGGTAAAGTCAACAATCAACTTCCTACCCTAAACTAGATGGAATTCCCTAATTAAATAACAATAGAATCGACTTTTAAGTGAAGACGCTAATCCCATATATAAGTGGGCCGTCACATAATAAAACTCCTGAGGAAAGAAACCCCTCATCCCCGATTATCCCACACCGTGTAACTCATTTCTTGACGTCAAAACGATCCAGGTTCGTGACCTTAGCCCAGGCAGCGACAAAGTCGGTGACCAACTGATCCTGTCCACCGGCCTCGGCGTAGACCTCCGCAATAGCCCTCAACTCGGCTTGAGCACCGAAGACGAGATCGGCGCGGGTGGCGGTCCACTTCTGCTTGCCGGTGGTGCGGTCGGTACCGGCGTAGATCTCGCCGGTGTGGTCAGGGGTCCAGATGGTGTTGATGTCGAGGAGGTTGACGAAGAAGTCGTTGCTGAGCCGGCCTGGGTTGGCGGTGAAGACGCCGTGCGAGTCGCCGTCGTAGTTGGCGTTCAGGGATCGGAGACCGCCAACGAGGACGGTCAGTTCAGGAGCGGTCAAGGTCAATTGTTGGGCCTTGTCGACGAGGAGAGCTTCGGTGCTGGCGAGAGCCCAGCCGGAGCTGTTGCGGTAGTTGCGGAAACCATCGGCTTGGGGTTGGAGGAAGTTGAAGTTGGCAACGTCGGTCTGGGCTTGGGTGGCATCGACACGGCCGACCAGGAATGGGACGGCGACGTTCTTGTAGCCGGAAGCAGCGGCGGCGCTCTCGATGGCGGCATTTCCTCCGAGGATGATGAGATCGGCCAAGGAGACTTGCTTTCCTCCCTTGTTGGCGGTGTTGAATTGAGTTTGGATCTTGGTCAACTGGATGCGGCATGAGCTTCAAGAACAGAAGAAGAAGCTGATGAACAGAAGAGGAAGGACGGGACATACCACGCTCAGGACGTTTTGCAATTGTCTAGGGTTGTTCACGTCCCACGAAACCTGGGGTTGGAGAGCGATGCGGGCACCGTTCGCACCTCCACGCTTATCACCTCCACGGAAGGTCGAGGCGGAAGCCCAGGCCGCACCGACCAAGTCCCAGGTAGTCACGCCGCTGGTGCCAATGATTTGCGCCTTGAGTGCGGCCTGGTCAGCAGCAGTAATGGGAGGGTAGCTAACAGTGGGGAGAGGATCCTGGAAGCTGAAGCTTTGCTTTGGGATCTCGGGACCGAGATAGCGAGAGATGGGGCCCATATCACGGTGAGTCAGCTTGACTGTATCCCGTAGTCAGTATCATGGATTGTTCAGGTAGGCAGGATACTTACACCATGCGGCGGCAAAGGCCGTAGTGAGCGCATTGAAGTCTTTGGCCCAGGCGGCGGTGATATTACCGTAGATAGGGTCGTAGCGGAGGGCCAGATCACTGACCAACATGGTAGGGCGGCGGAAAGTCTTGTTGAATGGATCAGGGTAGTCAAGAGTACCGTTGTTGGCAATGAATTGCTTGGCACCAGCCGGGCTGTGAGTAAGGGTCCAGGTGTTGCTGATGAGACTGTTGAGGTAACCTAGTAAGAGCCTTTATCAGCATAAGGCTAATATTTCAGGAAGGGTTAGGTACCGTTGCTCCATTTGGTTGGTGTCTTGGACCAGATGACTTCTAATCCGGAAGTAACGGTATCATCACCATTGCCAGTGCCAAATGGATTGGCCCAGCCGAGATCTTGTGCCTCAAGAGGAGCGGCTTCTGGTGCAGGACCAATGGCTAGAAACACGTTAGTACGAGTATAGTTGAGAGCCAAGAGTGAGTGAATAACTTACCAACGCCAGACGCGCCATGGGTCTTGCCGAAAGCGTGACCACCAGCAATCAGAGCCACAGTCTCCGTATCGTTCATGCCCATGCGGCCGAACGCGGTACGGATGTCGAGCGCAGATGTCAAGGGATCGCCGTTGCCATCCGGACCTTGCGGGTTGACGTAGATGAGACCCATATGGGTGGCAGCAAGGGGAAGTTCGAGCTTGGAGGATCGTCCGGCGTAATCTGTGCTCCCATTGTAACGAATGTCGTTACCCTCGGGAACGAAAGTCGTCTCAGCGCCCCAGTAGACGCTCTCATCCGATTGCCAGGTATCGGCACGACCAGCACCGAATCCGAGGACAGGGAAACCCATCTCCTCGAGAGCGACATTGCCGGCCAAGAGGATCAGATCGGCCCACGAGATGGCCTTGCCGTATTTCTGCTTGATGGGCCACAACAGACGACGGGCCTTGTCGAGATTCTGATTGTCGGGCCAGCTGTTGAGTGGAGCAAATCGTTGTTGACCCTGCGGGAAAAATCAAGTTGTTAGCGTTTAAAACAAAGCGCAGACTAAGAGACGACGACCAAGGAGGGAAAAATCAAGTTATTAGCGCTTAAACAAGACAACAGACTAAGAGACGACCAAGGAAGGGCGAGTCATACCATGCCACCACCTCCGCGACCATCATAGGCACGATAAGTACCGGCGCTGTGCCATGCGGCACGAATAAACAGCCCACCATAATTACCGAAGTCTGCCGGCCACCACGCCTGAGATTGCGTCATCAAGGCCTTGAGGTCCGACTTGAGTCCAGCATCTATCCCACGTCAGAAGCCCAGCCGGTCACGTAGGGTTGGATGAAGACTTACAGTCCAGCGTGGCAAACGCCGCCGCGTAGTCAAAGGTGCCACCGAGCGGGTTCTGCTCGGGAGAGAATTGGCGGAGCACATCTAGTCGGAGACCACATGGCCACCAGTCACGGCTGCGAGTTCCACCACCGGCGGCATCGCTGAGGCGCGCGCACTTGCCAAAGGAATCGGCGAGCGTGGTAAGGGAGGGCTCGTCACCTCGGGCGCCCAAGAGGTCTCTCTTGTCGACGCTGGCGTAGGGGCATCCTTGGGCGGCGACGAGGGGCAGGAGTCCAATGAGGACGGTCTTAATGGAGGGTGCCATTGCACGAAGGTCAGTCAGTTCGGGACTGTAGAGACTGGAGGTGTCTGACTGCGAGAGAAGCGGATGAAGAGAATGGCCATGGCGAGAGGCCAGCGGACCTTTATATACAAACAGTTTTGCACCGAGTGATATTGTGGAGTCCCGAGTTCATGGTGGAGGCTTCAGCTGAGGAGCCAATATCACCTACCCTATTCATTCAACTGACCCGGGGATGGAGAGAACTAGGCGACTGGCATAATACGTCTGGCGCCATTGGTCACAGCAATTGTGACTGCTCCGTCGGGATCCAGATGAATTCCAGTGGTCAGGCACCGTCGTCCGATCACCATGAGAGGCGCCCGCCACGAGCTGCAGGTCTCAATGTTTGTACTCGGGATATGCCGCCAGCGCTCAACCAACGGGGGATCACGTGCGGCTCAAGCGCGTGCGGTGGTACGTTGGCAGACCCGAGAGCTGGGGAAAGCCAGACCGGACCCCTAATGGTAGTGGTGGTGGTGGTGGTAGTGGTGGTGGTGGTAGTGGTGGTGGTTGTGGTCCATGATGGGCCAATCTCAGGCGTGTGGTAATGAGTCCAAGACAACACGTTGGGATGGTACTTGGGTACGGACCGCTGGTCGTATCTGGCTGGTCCCCCTGACCCTTCTGCTCTCCGCATGGCCCCCTCATGCCTGGTGAGGTTTCACTCTTCCACTCTGTGCGCTCAACAAGACAACAAGCAGACAACAAGCAGACAACAAGCACACGAGGAAAAAGCAAGCGAGCCACATGCCGGATCGGGGTCTTGAGGATCCATGCGGCTTAAAAAAGCATAGCCCCATTTGTGCGTGAAGACCAGACAAGAGCGAGCCATGGCCAAACCAAGATGCCCGTGTTGGCGTGTCTCGCGTCCCACTGCCGGCATGCACATTGTCGGGCGATGAAGCCTCGCCAATAATTAGAAACACGACCGCCGACTGACCTCTCTCAAATTCTCAATAATAATTCTAATCATGCAGCCGCCCTCTTCCTGTGTTTATTTTCCCAGCCAGGTCCACTATTTCCCTCTCCGTGCCCCGATTGGGAAAGTGATCCAATTCGTCATCCGATCCTGGACGTGGTCGGTTCTTCTGGAATGCAGAGTGGCCTTCTTCGCAAACTGTACTCCCTACTCCGGAGGGGACGGTTGGACTCACAAGAGTTCACAAAACCTTTATGCAAGAGATAGATCCAGCGTCCATGTATGTGAAGAAAGAGATATCAAAATTCAATGGGTTCACTGTAAAGAGTCAATTGGTTGAGAGATGCAGCATCAATCCCATGACATCGCGAAACCCATGTTGGTCTCCTCTCTGGCTTGGCTTGGCTCGGTTTGGGGAAAGGAGAGAGTGAAGGGCTGACGACGGCCACAATTCGGATATGGACATGCTGGGTCAACCACCGCACGATGCGCTCACGCCGAGGCTGGAGGCTGACCAGCGCCACAGTGCGAGCGCTCGTAGAATTTTCACTCCCCGATCGGTGGCGCTGTCGCTGCGAAACCGATACCTCATCTCCACGTGAAGGATCACCCTTTTCTGGGAGGATTTTGGGCGAGGGTCATGCAGGGGTAGGGATGAGGCTCATAATTAAAAATTCCCGCGGCAAATCAATAGAACAGAGACACTATGCCAGGGCCAAATTCAAGATGATGCAAGGAGTTTTATTACGACTTGTTGGAATATCTATGCGAGGCTCCAAAATAATTGGCGAGCGTGCACGCCCAGGTGCAATGCCCCGGTCGAGATCCGAATGCGATTCTCAGAAAGCCGGCGCCGTGCCCACTGACTGCGGGTTGTAAAACAGAAAGGTCGGATCGAGTTGCGCCTTGAGCCAGAGCAGCTTGTCGTACGTCTGACTCCCATAGTACTCCGCCGCCGCCATCGCAGGACTCAAGTCGGGATCCACGTAATTGAGGTAGCCGGTGAAGTTGCCGTTGGGCTGTGCCTTTGTCACGGCATCGTTCAAGCCGTCAATGACAGTGGGGATGCTGTCGTCCCACGGTGGCAGGTGGTTAGGGGTATTGCCATAGTTTTGGAACACCCAGAGGGCACCACGATCGGAGTAGGATGCACTCTCGATGGGAAAAGGTGGGTTGTTGATGACGGAATCGTGAGAGCCATAGAGATTGATGATGCTGAACCATGGGACAGAATCCGGAGTGATATTATCGATGACATATTTCCAAAAGCTCTGAATTGCAGCTGGAGATAGGGGGATCTCGTCGGTCACGACAAGCGATTTAGCATAAAATGTATCGTGTAGCTGGTAGCCGCTTCCAAGCGGTTGACTGAGGGAATCCGGCGCCGCTAGAGTCTCCAGTGCCTCTATCCAGCCTTGTTGCTGTACAGAGATGTCAGTGGCCCCAAAGCCGTCCAGCATCGCAGGAAAGACAGTATCATTAAAGGCGACGGGATCACATTCCATGCACCATCCTCGGATGAGAAAAGCGCCAGTATTATCAACATAGAACCCATATGAACTATTAATAGTAAGCAACGGCGACGTGAGCGTCCAAGTCTGGAATTTTTCAAAAGCAGAAGTGACAGTGTTTACGTCGTCTAATGAAGCAGAAACATCGGCCGTGTACCACAGAACGTACTCTGGAGCTTCTTCGGTTGCAAAATAGAAGGTCGTCGCAATACCGAAGCTATCTCCGGCACCGCGCATGGCATAGAAAAGATCTGGGTGCGACGTGAAATTGGTGTGCACCAGAGTCCCATTCGCAAGCACGACATCAAGACCAACAATGTGATCAAGCGCGAGTCCCCAGATTCTCGAGTCGTAGCCGTAACCTCCGTGAAGAGCGTGACCGGCAATGCCAACACCTGCACACGTTCCGTGTGGCAGTGCCCGCTTTCCTTGGGCGTAGAGCGCTTCAGCTACGTTACCTAGCCGCTGTCCTGCGCCTATCTTGGCAATGAAAGTTGCTGAATAATTAGAAGTGAGGTCAAGTAAGGATGATCAACTTACATTGATCGACGGTGATCTCATCGAATTTCTCCATCTCAATGATCAGACTGCCATCTTGCCCACCGCTGGAGAAGCTGGCATATGAGTGTCCGCCTCCCTTGGCTTGAACTTTCAATCCAGCCTTGGCAGCGCATCTTACTGAAGCCTGCACCTCGCTTTCACCAGTGGGGATGGTAATGACAGCAGGCTCGTATTGCAAGCGGAGGTTGAAGGGCGCAGAGAGGTTTTGCCAATTACTTGAAGCTCTAGTAGCATAAGCAACGTGACTGGCACCGAGGCAACTCAGGACACCCTGGTTTGCAGGCGAGCTCTGAACCAACGCTAATAGGCTCAACAAGCTAAGCAACGTCCCCGTGGGTGGAGAAGGCATATTGAGATATGCAAAGGGAGAGCAAAAAAAGAGTGATAGATATGAAAAGGTAAAGGGAAAGGGGAGCGCGAGAGGATTTATGGTCGCGCCCTCAAAAAAATACGCGTTCGCTGAAAGGCCGTTCCCGGCGAGCCTCTCTGCCAGTTACGCAAACGGCCATTTGACATCAAAGACATAAGCATAAACTGCGCGCACCAGGTCCAGCAGACGACCTCTTACTGCTCGCTCCGATTGGGAGTGATCAATACGAAAACACGTGGTAGAGCGGGCTGACGAGATGACGAGACTCGAGCTGATGGGGCTCAGCGTCGTCTCCCCTCTCCAAGCAACCTGACTGGCCCGCGGGAATCCAGCATCGCAACGCCCAGGAAGACGATCCTGCCACTGCAACCTCCGCCAGTGTGGTACGGCGCTGACATGGCAAGGCTCTGCTGTGTCTGCTCTATTATGGGATGTGTGTAGGTGTCCAGAATAGGTGCTCGGCCGGGCGACCGCCGACTTGCCAACGCTCGTCATCTTGTACGGAGGGAACTGGATATGTGATTACATTTAGATGAGTACTGGTTCCGGTGCATCCGCAGAGGCAGGCTGCGATTCTAAGTTGCTTCGTGTTGGACGTTTCTTTCGAGAAAAGAGAGGGAGTGAGGATGGAACTCGCTAGAACATGACCAATCATTTAGCAGCTCTGGAATCACGTGGTTGGGAGAAACATTTGGTCCCTGGTGAGATATACCGTAATATGGTGGATGAGGGACTTAGTTTCCCTTGTCGAGGTTTACTTAAGTGTTATCAATAGTTCTTAACTGCTAATAAGTATTTTTATTTGTAAAATGCACGTGGCCTTCTTGATAATACCTTACCTACCGTACGTAAATTTAGATTGAGCGCTACCTACTTAGATATGCTAGAGAACTATTGACTTGGACTTCATATCTTCCGGCCACTTGAAAACAAATTACTTTTACATACCCTCGGTAGATTTAAGTACCAATACCACAATAAAAATAAATTTTAATTGGGAATCAAAAGAAATATCATAGTTTGCCTCTAAAGCCCAACTCCAACCCAGGTATCATTGCCGGCCCGTTTGCCTCATTTCCGGAACTCCAGTCCCATAATCAAAACCACTATCGACTACATACGCTCCAGGACGTCGATCAAGTAATACAGTCTCCGAAGTCTCTCTCACATGTTTATTCGCTGTTCCTCTATCCACTTGCACAGAGCTCTCACCAGCTTCGGGAATATGCCCCAGTGTCAACCTTACAGGTCCACCTGTCAAGACAACCGGCTCAGTCTTTTGTGTTCTCGACTGCCTGCTAGTCAAAGCGGCTGGCTCACTCCTCCTTCTACTCAGCAATCTACCCATTCCCAATCCTTGTAACGCACGGTGAAAGGTCGACCTCTTCCCGTCTTCACCAGCATCCAACTCAGCTGGTGTACTAGGAGTTGGAGAGAACTGGCCTTGCGAGCTGGCATCACTCCAATTCCGTTGATGCTGGCTTGGTCTCCTTGCATGTGGCGGGATGTCGAAGTACCCAGCATTAGGGTTATAGACCATCCCCGCTGGTGGAGTTGAATCCATACTCGGATTCCTTGAGCCAGAATAATTTGAGTCGGAAGTTGCAACTGGGCGATAGCCGTTGTAGTAATGTGAACCTCGCTCGCCTGCTGGACTGTGCATGGCAGGCGGCGATTGAGGAACATGTGGAGCATCTACTTCGTGTGTTGAGGTGTGGAGACCGCGGAGAGAAGATGAAAACTCAGAGGGAGTCATCATCAGTGGGTCCACGGACATGTTGTCAATATCTGGAGATCTGGGCTGTTGGCGGGGCCTAGACGAAGTGGAGGTGCGGGTGCGGGTGCGGGAACGAGAGGCGGCTTCGGTGACTTTGATAGCCCGGTTGAGGCGTCGGATGATGAGAAAAGCGGCAATAAGGATTACGATGAGAATGAAGCCAGCTCCGCCAATGATTCCGCCAATTTCGGGAGTGGTAAGGCCACTACTTGGCGCTGAAGAGGCTGACGTCTTTGGTGTTGGAATCAGTGCCGCCGAAACTTTGGGTATCATACCCGCATCTGTAGGTGTAGAAGTCGGAGCACCCAGTATGGTTTGTGATGTGATTGTTGTAGTTGTGGTGTCAATATTTCCGATGGCATCTGTCGTTGTGAGAGTTTCCGTGAGAGTGAAAGTTGCAGGAGTAGTGGCATAGCAGCCGTTGGTGGCACAACCATAACCAGATTTGCAGCAGTTGCCTCCTAGAGATGCTGCACAAGCATAGTGTCCAGCGCTACATGATTGAGTAACAGATGCGCCTGGCGATGGAGTACATGAGCCTGTCGGATCTGTCGGGCAAATATATTGTGAAGGACAGCATCCTCCTACTCGCATGTCAGTGTCCGGGACACCCTCTCATCACGGCTATACATACCTCCAGCCTCTATACCACAAGCGACGAAGCCAGTCATTCCGCAGGCCGCTGTTGGTGCGGCGGTATTTGGCAGACAGCTACTTGTATCGCAGACTAGATTCAAGGGACAACAACCTCCATCCAACGACGCAGGGCAGAGCTGATAATTGTTCGGACATATCGTTGCATCTCTCTTCCTTCCTTGAATTCCCTCAGGTATCTTATCCCAATAAGGACTCCCCAGCGCTTTCCCAGTCAAGACGGCCGCTTCTGTAATCTTTGGGAGGAAAGCCGTCTCTGCGGATCGTTTTGTCGAGACTCCTATCGAGCGCATGCGATATCCCATGAATTTCTGTGCCATCTGTGGTCGAGCTTCAAGAATCGGCCATGTCTTCCTGGTCTGCACCACCCTTTCAATCGTGCTTGCATCTTCTTCCACTGAGGCCTGCGATTGTCGCACAAACCCCACCGCTAGAGCTATGGAGCATGCTCCCGCTATCCGCATGGTGATACCCGTCGCGGGAAGAGGCTTTTCGTACTCCTCAGGTCCAGTCCTAGCATCTGGGACGTCAATCCTCAATCAGACTTGTTGCGAGAATCAGCTGTCGTCGAAAAATGCATTGTTGTCGAAAGATAGCTAATCCAGCCCACGTTTCAGCTCGTTGGTGGTGGCTGCATACACTAAAAGGATCCCGGGGAGCGGCGGGATGACGCTAAATCAGCGAATAGCTCCCAGATCCGATCTTGAATGTTTCAGTGAATCAGGAACTAAAGATTTGATAAAATGAAGTTGTGTTTTGTTTCTTACGTGGAAGCGGCTGTTAGGCGGAGAGAGTCTTCTTCATCAAGCTTGGCAAAGCCGATGAAGTTCCCTTTCACCTCATTGGAGACTTGGAACGACTTGGAACGGCCACAGCCTCTCTCACATCCCATGTTGGGGCTTAGGACAAGGATTTGTTGTGGGTGAGCCTTGATTGTGCCACTGAGATCGCGCAACTTGCGGACAGCCAAAAAGCCAATAAGAGTCGAAGGATGGTGGCACAGCGTTCTACATCTTCTAATTTTGCTGGTAATTCCGGGTGCACACACAGTGGCACCATTATTAGTATCCACTCATATCTGCCGGTTCGTGAAAAGGAACGGGCTTCCAAGGCCAAAGTGAGTGATTTTTGGTGAGCAGATGATAACCTCGCATGGTCGCAACTTTGAGGCTTGCCGGCGTCGTTCTGGTATTTTTAGCGATAAGAAGCCTTCCCCACCCCTCCCCAGTGTGGTACAGCCCATACTGTACATTTGCACGAAGGCCTCGGCGAAGATATGAGCTGGTTGTTAAGATTTGATGCGCCTCAAACCTCAAGAATTTTTACCTTTCGCGAACTCACAAGAATGTACCAACAGCTTTTGACACAGCTTTCAAATCCTCAAAGATATGCCAGTGCCCAACCTGTGGGAGAACCTCGACTCTTGAGCCTGGAATCTCTGTGGCGTACTTTCTGCAGACCGTAGGCGTAGACACAGCATCTTCTTCGCCTGTCACAATCAAAGTCTCCGCCACGATTTGGAATACAGGCAGGGCTCCTGTTTCCTTCGCCAACGCCTCACAGCCTTTCGCGTATCCTTCTGGATTCTGACTGAGGAGCGTCTTTCGAACGGCGTCAATCGCGGAAGGGTTCTCAGTCTTGGTTCTCGAGGAGACTCGAGTGCGCACCGATGAGTCTGCAACCGAGAGCATTCCAGATCGCCTCACAGCTTCAGCTCTAGCAAGACGACCATCCCGATCTGTGGCTGACAGCGGCGATGGTGTTGGACCAAGAAGTATGAGTTTACTTATGATTTCAGGATGTTGGATGGCGAGTGTAAGAGCGACAAGACACCCCATGCTGTGGGCGATTATGATAGCTTGATTAATCGCTTTATGTTGAACAAGTGCAAAGATATCCGCTGCATAGTTTGAAATGGACCCGACAGAAGTCGTAGATATCGGGGACAGACCCTGGCCTTCAAGATCCAGAAGATGAAGGGAATGAGTTTTATCCAGGCCCAAGGCAGCAATCAATGGAGAGAAGGACTCGGAAGAACCACCAAGGCCATGGACGAAGATGATAGACTGTGCTCCCGACTTCCCATAATGAAGATAGTACAACTTCTTCGAGTTAAGGCTCGTCAAGCCAACTCCATCAGATGTCATTTCCGAGTTGGGAATGAGAGCGTTGCTATGCTCGCACTCGCCGTTTCCCTCTGCTTTCAGGTATAGTATTCGTGCTGCCTTGAATTTGCTTACAGAATTGCTGGACAAGAGAGTTTGAACATGATGAGAAGACGTGCCGCTTTCATATTACGAATCCAGAAAGTGGCATGCACAATTGCTCCTCGATGCTTCCCCATGAAAGAATAGCGAAGCGAAATCCGAACTGCGAATACGAATATGCGAGTGCGAAAGTACGAGAAGACTTCTCCACTTCCTTGGCTTGGTCTACGTGATATCACATTACGAATCTTGGCTAATTGGTTGGAGATGTACTGACAACGAATAATGCTTTGACTCCAATCGAATAGCATTCTCAACTTGATAGCTTATGTCAGATGTTTCAGTCACTGTCAAGTCTTGATTGGATTATCCCTTGGAATCCAGATTCATATGCTAATGAAGAAAGTGTGCAATTTGCCCATAAAAGAATGAAGCCAGATGCTTTCACATCAGCCCCATACTCAAGAAGGAGCTCCACGATATTTTTCGATTCATTCCTTACTGCTAGTTGGAGAGGTGTACCATCGGTTTCACTTTGAGTGTTGACATCGGCTCCATGCTTAAGAAGGAGCTCAACGATACCTTTAGATACCCTCCTTACTGCTAGTTAGAGGGGTGTACCATCAGTCTCATTTTGAGCGTTGACATCGGCTCCACAGTTGAGAAGGAGCTCCACGACATTTTTAGATGTCTTCTTTATTGCGAATTGGGTGGTGTACCATCAGTTCCATTCTGAGCGTTGACATCGGCCCCATGTCTGAGGAGAAGCCTAATTGTTTCCTCCATGCCCCGATCCAATGCTTTATGGAGAGCGTTGTTGTAGGTTATGCTTTGAATATTACTAGTCGCACCCCGTTGGAGAAGAAGCGTGACGAGATCTCTAGACCGCTTTGGGCCAGATATCGCTGCTTCTAGCGTACTGCGATAATACCCACCTTCCGCATTGATATCAACTCCATTCATGAGTAGAAATTGAGCTAGGTTGTAGTGATTTTTCAAACATACTGCATAAAACAGATTTGTGCTATCGAATCTCTCAAGTTGAAACAAGCGATCTAGTAATTGGAGAATAGCATAGTTTTTAGGTTCTCCAATCTTCGAGAGAAGGGATTTCTGGGAGATACCCTCCGACTGAGTAATTTCGGCATTGCTAGATTGGATAGTTGAATATGTAGGCATGTTGTATGAGCTCCACTCGGTCTGCATAATATAGGCTATCGAACAAGATGCTAAGCGAGAATGACTACTGCCAACAGCGCTAGGAGAAGGTGTTGAATCCAATCGAATAAGTCTTTGATTTTCAGTGAGGAAATTGATTACCGACTGGTGGAGAAACTGGACTTTTCGGTTCCGTGCAATTTCAACTAAGCCCCTCGAAGTGCTATTTATGAACAATTTGATTGTCTCCATATTGATTTGGACCGGATTCCAGGCTCCAAATTCCTTTGGATTTGTTCCTGATAATACAGCACAACATAATTCTCTTGGTGACAGTGGGCGTATAGAGAATAATACCCATTGGGAAAGAAGGACGTAAGCATTCTTTTCGTCTTCCGAGGCATCCACTTCGAGGAGTTTTGAGAATAGTTCGCCCGAGTCACTTGGTATTCCATCGAGCTTCTTCCACATGGCGCCGATTTGACCTTTACTGAACTCTCGATTAAGTAACTCCACAACTAGAACTACCCAAATGAACATGGGTTTCGCTTTTTGGAGGATTCTTTCGTGGATGTCTTGATTTGGCGCTCTCAACTTATTCTGCACATACTTGAAAATATCTTGATTGTGCTCACTTTGCTGTTCGACAAGGAGTTCGATTTTGGTATTTGTGTCGATATGGGGAAAATGACGACTGGATAAACATATCCTTAGAGTTGAATCAGATTCTATGGCGTTGCGACTGATATCTTCCAGAAAATCTACAACCTCTTGGACATCTGCATCAATATATTCGTCAAGAGCATCGATAAGGAGTATATTCTCCTTGCTTTGACGCTGTGAGAAGTGCCATAGGAGGATTTCCTTGAGTTCTGCCAGTTCCCATACCAAATTGGATTCTGTGTATCGCGTTCTCTTTTTCCGAAAAGCCACACGCAAGTATCTTGAAAGGCTAAACTTATGTCGTTTCGACGACTATCCATGCCGACAAAACATAATGAGCTAATGCACCCCGAATTAATGGTCAGATTAGCAATTACAAACGGGGAAGTTAGATTCACCTGTGAGGTCCTTTTCGAAATTTTCCTTATCAGATTTGCTTCCGTCTATACGCAAAAGAATTAGCTGTTGAAAGAAGAAGTAATGTATTTTCTAGTTTGGGTTATTCTCGAGTTATCACTTACCCGCTGGACTGGGTAGAACCCCTGAAGCTTTCGTCTTACAAAGCTGCTCAATACACAATCTCACCATCCTCCAAGTTTCTCCCAATCCAAGATAGGTCTGAGTCGTATTAATTATTTTGCTTTTCTCTCTGGGCTCTGACAGCTCCACATCTGCAAGCCCGTGTAAAACATTGAATCGGAAAAATAGATTTTCAAGAACCGTGGAATTATGATGAAATTGTTGTTTGTCTTTCGGTTTCTGTAACAAGTGCTTTCAGTGCATCAGCAATACACTTCAGATTTCCCGAAAAGACTCGTCTTGCAGCAAAACCTGTCCCAATGCTAACGATTATAGCAGTATCTATACGATCTGGCCAGATTGTTGACGCTTCTTGCTCGACAAGTTGTATTGGATTGTTATACAGAATTCCACCGTCCGAGAACTCTTGATTGTATTTACCGATTTTTATGTGATCGAAAAGAGTTGTGGCTGCTGAGGTCGCTTGGCATGCCTCCCATATTTTACACTCCTCAAAAAGAAGCTTAACTTCTGTCGTATCATACGACCTGAAGATCGCAGCATCTGTGTTTTCAGTTCGAGTTGCACAAACAAACCTGGGAATAGTCAGACCGAAGTGAAACAATAAGTAATAAGCTATAGTAGACCTACACTCTAGATTCTGGCTCAGGATCTTTCAACAGTGTTGACTCTTCTAGTTTACATTTAACAATGATACGTTTGATAGCATCCTCAAAAACATGGTGATCAAAATTTCCACTTGCAAGTAAAAAGTCTACGCCGCGTGAAGGATTGAGTTGGGATCGTTTTGGGTGGAAGATATCTTTTGAAAGGCTGAGGTAGGCATCCTCACATTCATCGAGAGTCATTCGAAGTCGTCCAAGCATGATAGCTATCAACCTTTTATCTTCGTCAGTCGCTACTTGAACATGAAAACCCTAGATTATCTCACCCGCCAGTGCCAGTTCCCCCTATCATATCAAACTCTTCCCACGGATGTACAACACGACCGCGGCGTTTGCAGACGTTGTCCATCAAGTGTTTAAGTATTATGATGGTGGATAGACCCCGAACGCCTCCTCCATCTAGATGATATCAGTTGCTGTCAAACATGGGTGCCAATGAAACGAGCCTGGGGAAAGGAGGTGCAACGGGCGCTCATTAGACGAAGACATCGAGCGTCCTTCAGTCTATGCTTAGATGATAAGAAGCCTGATTAGATGGAAGTTAACACAGCCCTGCGGCGTTTTTCAGTGGTGATCAATAAATGTAGCGCAAATGCTACATCGGCTTCTTAAGTTTAATTTTGATTTCGGTTGTGGTGAAGTCTGTGTGGAAAGAGTGACGAAACCTTCCGCTCGAAGATAACAATTTTGCAGAAGCAGCCCCTTGTCTGTTTCAAATTAGGCCCAAAGAACACCAAAGCAATTCTTCCTCCTCTAATTTTTATCTCACTCCTTTCTCTATCCATCGAACACTCTCGTAAGTTCTTTCTTTCTGTCCCGCATGGCTCTGAGTTCATTTATTTCTTTTCTCATCTTTCGTCTCATTAAGGCATTTATTTTACCTAATTAAACATGCCGTCAGTTAATTATCTAATTATTGTAGTGTTTAATGGTGGGCTATTTCCCGCGGGGAAGGATATGAGATACAGGGTCTCTGTCGAACTGCTTGAGAAAGACGGCATTTATATGGCTTGACGCTTGAAACTGGCCACAAAATAGCACTGAAAGAGAAAATAAGGTTCTATCATCCAGATTTTGATTCATGATAAATGGAAACCACCTGCATGGAATAGACTTCTTGGTCATGTGACTTTTGCTTGTCATGTTTGAGCGATGCTAAGATCATAGGATATAAGAGAAAACACTAAAAGATAGCTTAAAAGCTGTTTAAGCCTTGTCATCTGTTTATAAGTCCTGGGATGAACAAAGAGTCACGTGTAGTTCGTGTTCTGGAATTGACAGCTGGAGAAATGGAACGGAAGATCTCCACTATACCCCGCAAATTGGTCAGTCAGGCATCTGCAAGTTTTGTTCGACCATCAGCCCCCCAGACTTAGTTCTAATATCTCGAGAAGCTATTGCTCTTCTCTGCCAATCTTCTCATGGCCGTTTCTCCCAGCTTTGCGACCGAAGAATCTGTAGTGCAAGAGACGATAGTTCGCAATGCTGATCTACACTCGACGCGCATCCCCGAAAGCTCCCAAGAGGAGGTCCCGAGCTGGCTGCATACACTGGTAAGCTCTCCTGCATATTGATATATGTACCTGCTGACAGAGAGGTGTAGCAAAGAAAAGGTAACGCACGACTCTCTCCTCCCATCACCACCTAATGAATATTGCAGAAGAAGAAATGTAACGAGAAACGTCCGCAATGCGATCGCTGCATGGAACGAAAACTACAATGCGAGTACGAACCAGTAAAACCGCGAAAGAGAAGGCGGATATCGTTTGCAGGTTCGCAGGACGCGAAATCCCCCACCTTGTACGATGAGCGCTGGCTCAGGCGATTGGAGAGGACATTCAGTCCTGGCAATCTGGACGAAAATGAGTTGGCGAAATGGGAAACCGGCGCGAGCTTTCAATATGCTGAATCAGATGCCTTGAGTCTGGACGGGGATAATACGATTGAAACTAGTGGTGATACTGAAGAAAATTTCCGGTCGGATCAAGCTCTTGAGCCATCATTGGCGATTGTCAGGTCCAGAAGTCAATATCCAGATCTTGCGATGATAGCTCCTTCGCCCACTGGCTCTCCATTGCTTGAGTTTAGCGCACCAGTATTCCAAGAATTCACGGAAATGAGAAATCGAAGGGCTTTGATTGATCATTTCTGCAATGTGCTATCACACCTTATCGTTTTCAAGGAGGACACTGGAAACCCATTTCGACAATTGATCCTCCCGCTTTCGCATGGCAGCTCACCGGTCATGAATGCATTATTTGCGCTCTCGAGTGCACACTTAGAGTATCGGGGAATTGAGAATCAGGAGAAATCTTTGGATTTTCACAATAAAGCTCTACAAGGACTAGCTATGCTAATCGAGCAAAACGACCCAACAGGCAGAGCTGAAGTACTGGGAGCTATTATCTTGCTTGTATATTACGAAGTACTCGTCCAGCGAGGAAATTCAAACATTGTCAACGGTCACCTGAAAGGAGCAATGGCTATTATGAAGTCTGGATCACAAATTTCGACACCCGCGACACAGTTCCTTGAACGAGCTTTCCGATTTTATGATGTGATAGCTGCACTATCACTCGGTACAGCTCCAAACACAGCCAATCTGCAGACCTCAAGCTGTTATCCAAGTGCACCAATAAACATCTATTCACAAGCATCTCCACTTGGATCTGTAGATACCCTCTTGGGTCTTTCTACTGATTTATGGCCCATCATCCACAGACTTTCCCATTTATTGTCATACAAAGTTTCCATCGCAGAAGCCACTTCTGCTGGAGAGACTAGCAAAGCTGCAGTCCTCAGAACTGAGCTTGAGTCTACATCTCAGGCTATCGAACTCGCATTGACGAATTGGAAGCCGAATCTCGTTTCTGAAACAAATGCAGATTCACCAGAAGGGAGTTCTGATAGCTCTTCAGCAGAAGAACAGCGACTGCAAAGTATTTTGAATAATGCTGAAGCATACCGTCAATCAGCATTCATATATCTATACCGCACAATCCATTCTCACCCTCGAAGTCATTTTTTGGTTCAGAAACATACCCACCTTTCACTTGAGGCCTGTTCAAACGTCGTCAATTCTGCAGAGAAATGTCATGATGGACCTATGTCAGCATTGCTATGGCCAATGTTTGTTGCAGCTTGTGAAGCAGTTGCACTTGACGACAGGGACCTGGCTGAAGACGCTTTCACAAGAGCAGAGAAACGACAGGGAATGAACAATATTGCAAGAGCCTGGGACGTTGTACAAGAAGTGTGGAGAAGAGGAGACCTGGGTGAAGAAGATATTGATTGGAGACAGGTATGCACTGAGAAGGGCTGCAGTATTGTATTTGGATAATCAAGTACTTTCCATATCAACCGGACATTTCGCTCCGGAGAGGATGGGGTCCACTTGTCAAATGTTGAAGACAGAGGGCCATAGGTCGAAATACTTGGCTGTCTTAGCCTATTAAATACTCCTCTTATGTCTATGATCATCTCACTGAATATCTAAACCTCCAACAAGCCAGAGCTATCTCAGACGGGCAGCTCACCAGGCTGATAACCTTAGTATTACGTGATGCAATCCAGAAGCGCCCATGACGTAGTTGGCACAAGCAACAATAAACAGCGTCACATCAAGACCTCACTGCACAACAAAGAATGTCTACTTCAACTGCTCCGACACCACAATTGCTTCCCTCGTTCGCCGTTCCAATCCTTGGAGATTTTCCTCGTTATCTGGAACTGGTATAAATAGGGAAGATCCTGCCCCACATCAACCCGTCGAACCTCATAAACAATCCCATCTCATACGAACAATCAAATCACCACTCTTCTTTGCGACCTTGACTGCGGCTCTATGTGCACTCTGGATCTGGCCGCGACGATGGATTCTCTCTGGTGCCCCAGCATTGCAATTCGCAATCCTTCTCGGTGAATCGAAAGGCTATCGCGTGCTACCCTGGATACATCTCTGGCCTATCTTCACAACAGTTCAACAACACCTTCACCTACCTCACCTACCTTTACGGATACTTGAAACTTTCGACTCGAGCCTTCGTTTCCGACCTTCACCTTCACCTTCACTTTCAACACTATACAATTTCATGTCCTTCTGAGTCTTTCGGCAAGAAGGTGCAGCAGAATGGCTCGACCATTCAATATTACACTCAAAATTCAAGCTTTAGATTACGAATCAAGTTCCTGGCGCTGAGAATTGCTCGGAGGTTTATGGATCGGTCTGGAAGACTAAGTTTCGAGAATGATAGGTTCAATATTTACTATAGTAAATTTATGCTATTTTACTCGCCCCAAAATCAATCAGCTGGGTCATTTTGATTGGCTAGCGATCCTTTCACGTCAAGTATCGGTATTCACCGAGCAAACGAAACAGGGACCGTGGCGTATGGAATTGAAGGTGCGGTAGACATGTCAAAATTCCACAGAGCGATTACCGGTTACCAAGTTTGGTTTAGCCAAGCAGCAGATTGGGCCATCAATTACTCCCACATTCGGCAAGGACGAAGTCGTATTCAGATCTGGCATTACAAGCCGCCTGTGGGAGGAGTTCTGTGCAATAGCTCACCCTCCAGTCCTACAAACTCGGTATGCTCTGCTTCGTCGCAGCTTCTAGCAGCATCTGATAGAGTAGCCGACTGGAGACTTCGGAGGAGTACATCTGGCATGTCAATGATTGAACATTCGAAGAATGACTTCACTGTATACACAGAAACGCCCCCACATCCTGCTATTATGATTTTTGCTCAGGAGAAGGGAGATACAGCTACTTTTATATTGAGCGTAAGTTACCAAATAAATTATTTGCAAAATTATGTCTAACACAACAGTCGGTTTCGGCAAACTGTCCCAACCAGCTGTGAATGTAGCAAAAATAGTAGCACATGCCGTCGTGCCGTTATCGAAAAGCGTCATAACGGAAGCTCAGAGAAAGATTTCCTTGTTCGCAAAATGAGTGTTAAAGCGGATCAACTTAGCTGGAATATTGCGGTGTTCAGCTGGAGAAAATCGGCTGTTCCAACTATTCAAGAAACCACCGGGTCGCCTGAGTCTCTTCCACCTGTGTCAAGATACTCGAGTTTCACAATAAGCGAATCTGCCAATCAGGCTCATGAATTAAACAGCCCAGTTCAAGTTTATGAGATGAGTACACCCGATACAAGTCCGACAGGAAATATGACGCCGCAAAATGGTTTTAATAGACACGAGTTTGGCTCACCACACTCACGAGGCACTACGGTAACATGGTTGTAGTCCATAGTTGCGAACTTCCATAAACGAATATCACAACAACCTTAAATCGCTGTCCGTATTCAGCAGCAGGGCAGAGAAACCTAGTCTGCATTCTTCTTCTATTTTGGTTCTAGGAAAAGAACTAGATACTTGATGGTGGGATTTTCCCGAAGCGCGGTAACGAATGAAAATGTTTATTTTCCTTATGTGACCTAACCAATGATAGTCAATTCAAACCAAATCCACCCATATTCGCCCTTTAAGGTAAAGATGATATCTTTTCCTGTCTTAGCTGCTAGAGGGGTCATTACTCTCTTTTTTCAAAGGAGGATTTGCCTTCATGTCGGATAAGGAGTCCTTTGAGGTTTGAGATTTAGGCTGTAGGAGATAGTAAGCTGTTGACTACATGGCCTACACATGATCGAAAATTCCCATCAAGCTTAGGACTTAGAGTGCCTTTGCACTGCCACCTGCCACCTCACACCATGGTTCGCCTATGTTTTCCGAAAAGGGCAGCGTATGTAACAGCAAAGTGTTGAAATGGATTTGGTTGGACCACGGCCAGCGCCCAGCCTCAATCGAGGCGGGTAAATTCCGTCTTGGCCCCCCCAAAAACTAGAATACGTCAATGCTCGCCTTAAACAAGCAAGGCACTTGAAACTTGAAATGCGGAGCTCTTGGATATTCATCTTTCATTGTCTATCGACTTTGGTAGAGTAAGGATTGTGGTATCTGAGGTTCGACTTTACGATTCCCCGACGCTTTGGGAAAGACGAGTTTTGACTGCCTTGTGAACACTGGGAGGGAAGGAGCGGCTGAGGGGTGTGTTGATTAAGGAATTCTCGTGCAATTCTCTCTTGAAAGAATCAACATCACTTTACCCACCCATCAGTATCCTTGTTTTTCTCGCCTCAGACTCGGCTGCTACCACCGTCCGCGTCGCGACCGTCAACTACGAATTCTACCTCGTCAACGGCCCAAACAACGGCTGCTTCTACGACGTCGGTCTCCAAAGTGGGTTCATCAAAGAGGAAGACCAAGGCAACTGCGCATCAAACTGTGCATATTATGCCGATTACGCCAATGAGGTTGTGTATAAGTAAGTTGGCCTTTATGAGATAAGATGAATAGAATGCTAATAATCTGCAGCTTGGTTGGGACAACAGAGACTGTGGCTTAATTTTTGCATTATTTCCTCAGGACAAATCAGGCCACTCTTCGATTTATATTCTGCGAGTTTAATCATAATTGCATTGGGGATAAGGCTTAAGTAGCATTAGACTGTTTCAAAAGGGGGGGCTCGTGGTATGAGTATTTCCCTAACTTTTTGTACTGCTATTATTTCACAACGGAATATCCTTGCATCTTGTATCAATTAGACAAACATCTACGCTTTTTTCTTAAGTATTTCTTGTTACGAATATATTAATAAAACTACTTAAGTCTAAATAATCTTACGATTAAAACGCTTATATTCTCTTCTAATATTATTAGCTTTACTCGCTATGATCATTATATTATCTTCTAAACCCGTACCATATGCAGATCTTATGAAAGAGCTTCTTAGACTGAATACATTGGGGTTCAAAACCCCACCAAATACACATACACCTCCCAGTGATATGAACCAGTCGTAATACGAAACACGAATGACCTTCGTACCGAAACCGAAATCTATGGCTCCAACTTGGTGGAAGTTGAGACAACGTGGCACCACAATCCGGGAACATAGGTTGTTCATATCCGTTCGCAGTGACAAGTGTGGAAGTGGTTGAACCTGGATGAGTAACTCCTACTGATGTCAAATAGAACCAGTATCTTGGCCAAATCGGTCATGGTCAAAGAGGATGCTGTACAACTTACCGTGGAAACAAATCTGGAGCGTTATACCAACGAATCATAGGACTTTTATACAAGGCACCAATGCACTTTCTAGTATCAATACCACCGAAGTCAATTGTTCCTGGGATTTCGGTCTAACAATTTGAGAGCTTAGATATTGGTGAGCATACCTGTAGCCAGTGAAGAGTCGCCCGGATTTAGACCGAAAGCACGGCTAGCGGTATATCCTTGGACGAAAAGGGAATCAATCACGCAATAATAAAACTAATACTCGTCTTCTCCAATAAATCCGAAACCGTAACCTAGTGAAACACCCAGAATGCCGACTGGCGTATAAAAACTTTCCTGCGCCCATCCAAACTGCTGTTGAAGAAGGGTAGCCCCTATAATGAAAGCCTATCGGAAATGGTTGATGGACAGGAAGGGGTGAAAATTACCGGCGATGTCCACAGTGTCTGTGAGATATTCTCCCGTTACATTGCCCGATCCATATTGAATCGCAAAAGTTTCGCCTACATCTTTCGCAGTAGATGACCTGTTTGGGTCGTAGACTGGCAAAGATTTGCAAGCTGCTGGAGAATCGGCATTGGCGCAGTCCGGATCAACCCAAAGTTCGGTGATCCGGTGTCGAGTTGAACTTGGATGACTTGAGGTGGGGTACCAATTGTCACTTCACTTGTTAGGTGGTGTATAACTAGACAGTAAAGTGTTCTTACATTCAATCAAGTATAGAACATTGAGGTTATCTATGACACTAGTATGTTGTCTTTTGGTGAGCAAACTCGTCTTGTTCTTGTGCTTGATTGGTAGTGACAACACCCCAGAGCCTTTTCTTCCACTTTGAATTAGAGTAGGGGCTGAGATGTTGGCGTGTGGAAATGCCGCTGTGATTGAGATGCACAGAGTCGAAAGTGCCAAGAGCAGTTTCTTGGCCCTCATTTTGAGTTCGATGCTGTATTGAAACTTTTCGACAGAAGGTGGTTGTTTGACGACACGTAGGTCGTCTTTGATTTTAATTTCCACAGCTTGAGGCTCTACACAGGTCTGCTGTATGCCGCGAAACCCGGATTCTGCCTTGTGGAGGTACCTTTTCAATAGTCGCCGCCATATCACTCAGTTTAGCAACGAACTACCAAAGAGTTGTGCAGAAATCTGCCATATGTCTCAAAACGGGAGTTAGTCCAAAAAGCCCGTCTCGACTCGGGACGTGACATTGAGAGGCGTTTTTCGACGTGGGTCGCCGAGTAGGCGCCCAAGTCAGAACACGAAAGCAGATCAGACCCTGAAAGCATAGTTTGAAGTTGAAATAAAGTTTAAAGCTTTTAGGATAAGCATTTGAAGCAAGCACACACTGGAAATCAATCGCAAGCTGAGGACCCTGAACTGAGATCCCGACGAGCAATTGCGGCATTTTGCTTGAATGGCGTCGACAATCTCGATACCTTGAAGATACAGTCGCCCTCCTTGCAGATGCAACCATCCTCACCAGAGTCAAGGAGAGAAGGCGACCATTGAGATCTCTGCTTCGACGCCACGTCATAACATCGATTTCAGCTCGAAACCTTGCTCATGCCTTACGGGTTTAGTTTCAATAATGCAAAGTCTCCTCGAGGTCTTTGGTACTTTTGTAAGCCCTCGCACATCCCCACATCGGTTGTTCATCGGAAGATACCATGAGACCGAGCACCTTTTTGGAAACGGCCGAGGGTGAACTCTTCAAGAGGATGGCATTCATGTTGTTGTGATCACTGGTCGGGTCGGGAAAATGACAGCTGGTGCATCGCCAACCTAACCATATTTGGCAGTGATCTGTTCCAACTTTCAAGGTTCCTCGAGCCTCAAACGACATCATTTCGTGCTAACGTTAAGCTCGCACTGATTCTAACACATATAAACAAACCCCTTTTGAAAAGAAGTATGCGCCATCAGGTAAGCGCTTTCTCATGTGCAATAGATTATCATAATCACGTGAAAATCATGTTGTAGGTGAAGCTCAATTATTCGGGCAACTAAGCCTTGGATAACTTACTCCGTGCCACCCAAGTATTGATAAGTTCCATATTATGGTATGATCGGCTACTCAACAGTGTCCAACATCATGCGCGGGGGGAACAGGTATCTTCCACGCCTCTAAGATGGCATCGTGAAAACCATGCAAGGTCTGCCACCAACATCGGCGATGTGCATACAGATCAAAGCTACGGTAAATACTTTACATAAAAAAGTTAAGACATTATAGCTCTCGTAGCCTCGGAGGTTGAATAAGAATATTTCAGGGGAATAGATTCTCCTTTGCAAGGGAGAGCGACAGAACACGACAGATAAGAATATTTCAACTCTATCAATTCCCAAATCTAAACTGACGCACACAAAACAGCTACCTATATCCAGCAATATGAATTACCATCTTTTGTATGAAAGTACAGCCATTTCCCAATCATCAAAATTCGTTTAGTTATGCTCTTCAGCACCAGACCAAAACGTACCCAACGCCCAAACCATCAACCGAAAATTTAAGAGTCCGCGAGAAATGCTGCGATTCCTGCCATGGTAACCTTCTCTGCTACCTCCTTAGGTACATCTTTAAAATGTCGGTCGGAATTGTGCAAAAACGCCGAGTTCAAATCAACCCAGACACAGATCCTCGCCAACAATCCCCCGAGACCGAGGTTCCTCAGTCCGCCTCTCAGTTCCACCATCTTCAGCAGACCTTTCATGTGCATCTCGAATGCATCTTGGGTACCAAATATCGCTTCGAAACTGGCCATCTTGGCTACCGCTCCGATCATCTGGTCCTTCGTTGCATCGTCTGAGTTGACAGCAACCCTCATTGCATCGTTGACAGCGATTAATGCACGTGATTTCAGCTGGATGAGATTGGGCTTGTCAATGTGGGTTCGTGGGAGAGTGGCGTGGTGGTGCGCAGCGAGAAGCATCACGACGCGAAAGATGGCGGATTCGGTCATGACCAGTGGGAACCATCTTGATCTCAGAAGGCCCGGCTCATTCTCTTCATCCAGTTCGGGAATATCAGTAGCCATATTGGTGAGATCTGACCCAGTCAACAACGGATAAGCTCGGAAATTTCAGGAAACCTACAGTGGTCTACAAACTCGGGGATTTTGGGATCGTAGGGTATTGGGTATGTCCGGAAGGGGTCAACTCTTCCCTGGCCCAAGACGGACAGCACAGATCGGGGCATCAAAAGCTGCATGAACTCGTCCATTGGCAGAAGCGCTTCACTTGCTTGATTAGATTGGCGAGATGTCCTGAGGATAGGCTTTGAAACCGGTGGCTTGGCCACCACATCGGCATCCTCATCCTCAATGGACGAACTAGAAGACGCCTCCAGCTGTGCCGCTGGATTCGGCCTCTTGCGGGATCCCCACGCTGCCCGCGGCATCGAGTGTTGATATGAGGCTACATGCGAGCGAACTAACCGCGTTTGATTACGCGTTTTAGCCTCCCGAGGGTCGCTGAAAGTGATAAAACTTAGCCCCGGGTTCTTGGCTCTCTTCTTGGCAATGTTTGCAGTATTTGCAGCTTTGCGGGGCGCTGGCTGGCTGGTTTCAACGGCTTGCATATTGAGAGACGGTACAGAGCTGAATTCGAAGTGGTATCCAATTTTTTTTCGTTATCCTTACTACCCTGATGACCTTTGATGCCCTTGACCTGCTGAGGTTATTTGCTTGAGGTCGTGAGGGATCGACGTTACTAGCGTCTCTGCCAGCCACTGATCTTGTATTTGCCATTTTGGGACTAGTGTCCTTGTCAGCCCTTTCTTTCTCGCTTACCTCAGGGGGTGACAGGTCCAACTCGCCAAGGATGTTGTGCTTGCTAAATTGGGATACAAAATATACTCGAAGACTTGACTATGGATTGTGATCTGTGAATATTTGAGTTGGCTATCGCGAAGCGGGTCTCCCTGCTTCTTTGCAGGGCATGTTTCAGCTGAATTTCGTATTATATCCAATGAAACTGGTGTTATTCATTGAATCTATTTAAGAATTTGTAATGAGGATGAATCGTGTGGTACAGAATCGAGTGCAAAGTGAGACTAAACTGCCAAGTTCCCTCCTCTTTATTCAAGTTTCTATATCTTTCCAGCTCTCTAGCAAAATATCCAAGATTATCATTCTTCCAAAACTGCAAAATGGCACACACACTCAGTGGAAAAATCGCCCTCGTAACTGGAGGTGCGAAGAATCTCGGAGCCGCCATCGCTCTTCAATTAGCATCTCAAGGAGCCCATCTCGCTCTACACTACACTTCCGCGTCGACCAAACCCTCCGCTGACAAGCTCGCCGTGGAACTGAAAGAGAAATACCCAAGTAGCAAGGTCGAATTCTACCAAGGGGACCTCACTACTGAAGCTGCAGTCGACAAGCTCTTCGATGCAATCTTGAAAGACTTCGGAAAGATCGACATCGTCGTCAACACCATCGGCATGGTCTTGAAGAAACCCATCAGCGAAATCTCCGAGAAGGAATACGACACGATGTTTGCGTAAGTTTTCTCCCACGCTGTTCAATCTAGAATGACACTCTTGACACTACACAGCATCAACTCTAAAGCCGCATTCCTCATCCTCAAAGCAGGCGCGGCCCACGTTACCGAAGGCGGAAAACTTATTACCATCGTAACCTCACTCCTTGCCGCCTTCACGGGATACTATACCTCGTACGCTGGATCCAAAGCACCGGTGGAGCACTTCACGCGTGGCTTGGCCAAGGAGCTCATGGGGAAGAGGGTCAGCGTCAATGCGATTGCGCCGGGCCCGATGGATACGCCGTTCTTCTACGGGCATATCATAAGAGTAATGCCATGGAGGGTAGATTGACCGATGTCACGGATATCGCGCCGATTGTCAAGTTCCTCTGTACAGAGGGTCAGTGGATCACTGGGCAGACCATCTTTGCTAATGGAGGGTATACTACTCGCTGAAAAACTATTTTGGTTTGATTGTTGCTCTGCGGTGTTGGATGCAAAAACATCAGATACTCCCAAGCTTTGAATATGATCATCGCCGTGTCTTGTTCATGACCTAATAATATTTGTTTGACATGTACTCATCTCAGGATAATGTTAGATAAAACGATTGACAGTACTTTAAATCCGAGGGAGTCTTGAGCAGATGATACCCATGGTGCCGAGACCAGCACCCACGGGCAGATCCCTAGCCATCTCATCCCATCTACCCACCATAACAGAACCCACCCCGTTTTTGGTCGGATCCGAGACTCGCCCAAAATTTAGGCCCCGAAACCCGACCAGCCCGGAGAATGCTCAAATCGTACGCTTATCCACCGAGGCGGTCAAAATTCGTCTTCACCAAAGCGTCAGGAGATCGTAAGTTCGAAGCTCAAATACCACAATCTTAACTCTACTAAAGTAAATAAAACCTCTAGACAACAAAAGATAAGAATCTAAGAGCTCCGCATTTCAAGTTTTATTTAGGGCGAGTATTACTATTTTGCAGTCTTGATTTTTTTCGTTCGGCGAAGACGAAATTTGCCCGCCTCGGACCACTCTATCCAACTCACGAATCCGGCCCCACATCACCTTTTCAAGTAGCAAGAAACCCGGGAAACGTCAAACGCGAGAAAAAGTCCATGGAACATGTCCGACGGAAGAAACATTAACTCGCATTTATATAGGAGTTGAGCGCGTGCTCATATGTTCTATAGAATCAGATGACCTCTCCACCGTATATCCGACGTGACCCAATCCATCTGCGATCGCATCGCAATCTCATCATCATAAACTCGTCAGCGGCCATTAAGCCTTGTCTCAGTCTACTCTCTATATGCTTTCGCCGGACAATCCAGTTGTCGAATGTATGTACAAGAAGAATTAAATGACTGAATCTTGGGCTAGCTGGTTTCTTCGATCAGACTAGCTCTTCTTACGCTTCTCGCGCTTCTGTCCCTGGATGGAGCTGTTGATTGACAAACGCAACTGTACTGAGGTCTTGCCTCCCTCGGAGGTAAGGACATTGAAGCCCTTTCTTCGGTTTTCGGCTCGCCGAAAGTATTCCCTACCAGATTTTCTGTCGATGCAATCGTACTGACGACTACAGTCGACATCTCAATCTCAATCTCCTTGACACTCTCCCGTTCACTATCAATCTTGCTCTCTTCATCAGGGGACTGTTTACGCCATCCTCGCATCCAGTATTTACTGTTCCCGAACGAATTCCCGGAGAAGCTAGCATTGGAAGATGCAGCATCGGGAAACCAGGTACTAATGAGGGGCCGTAAACTAGGGAGAGAGACCAGAATTACACCGACATAGGCTTCCATTCCAGTCGTAATCCAGAGTGGATACGCTTCCCAGGTTATATCGTAGGTTTTGCCAATGATGCGAGCAATTAGGATACAGCGCAGAGTTCCGACAATACAGACGCCACCTGCCATGAGAAAGAGACCGAGGGTTGCAAGGCGCTGTTTCTTGCTCATTTGAAGTGCTAAAGTGGGTGAAATGGGGACCAAAACGACCGCAAAGTCGGTGAATGTGTTGATTGAGCTGAGAATGGTTAAATTGACGTTTTCGTCGATACAGCGGTATTCGCTGGTTGACATGAAACTCCAGTAGGCTCTCACGGGACTAGAATTGTGTCAGAAATGGTCTTTGAACGGTCGTTTGGAGAAACATACCTGCATTGGAAGATAATGACAAATGAAAATACTACTCCTTGCAGAGTGGCGAATACCATCAATCCCAAGATGAGAGGCCGTAGCCAAACGGATTGACTGCGAGCAAATACTCGCTGATAAAAGCAGAGAAGCGAAAGTTTGATTAGCATGACTGCAATTCCGAAGCTAACTTCGGTGGCCAAACCAAGCTGGAATCCAGGGCCGATGAAGCCCAGAGGTAGATCCCACACATGTCGATTCCAGCTGCGTGAAGTCAGTATTACAGAAATGTAGAGTTTGAGCTCATGATACGTACCCGTAACGTGCTTCTGCAAGAATTATCGAAGCTGACAGTGCAATAACTGGTAGCTGTATCTTTGATCAGCAACATTTCTTGAGCTAAGACTTCCCATGACGTACCATAGAGAAACATATCAGGAGATCGTCTAAACCCCATGCCTTGACTATGAACCATCGAGTGTATGCTCTCAAAGCTACGACGATGGTAGTAATCGCAAGGCAGAAGGTTCCGATGACGGTCAGGGCACGACCTCGAATCTCTGGATTTTCATAGTTTGGAGGAGGCCAAGAGGCAATCACAGACAGAGGTGGAAGGTGCATCTGGGTTGAAAGATATAAAATATATTTGAGGTTCTAGGGCTAACCGGAAGTCGGGTGAGAGAGATGGAAACTAGCGATAGAGTCTGCTCAGGAGTTCGTGCAACTGAGACACAGCCTCAAGATATAAGAAACAGAACACTAAATGATAAGTAATAAATGCTTGCTTTTTGATTCGTCGCCGTGGATAAAATGACCGAAGTGTCTAGAGGAGATGTGCCGGATCGACCTTAGGTCAAAACACCAACGAACGGAGGGGTCTGTGCCAGCTCGGCGTCTCCGCCACATCTAGATGAGAGCTTGAGTGGAGAACATAGTGTTACATATCCTCGGACAA
The DNA here is from genome assembly GCA_003988855.1 of Arachnopeziza araneosa. Lineage (NCBI taxonomy): Eukaryota > Fungi > Ascomycota > Leotiomycetes > Helotiales > Arachnopezizaceae > Arachnopeziza > Arachnopeziza araneosa. Next base: position 52,564 of record QYAI01000179.1, read on the forward strand.
ACAAGCTAAAATAATCCGTGCACAAATGTATTAGAAAACACCAGGTGACTAGTTCCTGAGTTGCGGCGGGATAGAAATGAATGTAGATGAAAGAAGGAAGCACCGTGCTAGCAAAAGAAAGAGAAGTGTGATGCTGATAAGCAAAGTGGGACACTAGCAATAACAAGCAACCATAATCCTCAACAGGTCAAATCATTATATGATGAAGCTCAAGGCTTGAAATCAAAAACTTGGTCGATGAGTATGTTCCTTGATCGGAATGTGTTGATCTTTTGGCATTTGTTTCAAGAGAGTTGTGCTGCAGCAGAGGGCGGACGACAGCTGCTCCCCACACGTCGCTAGATTTCAGCGCCCCGAGCGTGGCGGTGGGAAGCGCTTTGACTGCCGGATAACGTGGACGAGGACCCTGCAGACCTGGCAGGCCCTGTAAACACTGGTACAGAAGAGGGGTTTGTAACATCGTTTGCATGTTAGACCTTCTCTGTCAGAGAGTAAATCGCAAGATAGTGATTGCGGTGATCGAGATGCGCTTCTTGCAATTGACCAGCAGCCTCTCTTTATCGAAATGTAAATGGAAAATCGCAATCTCTTTCCAACAATCACTCGCCGCTAAAGCTCACGAATCCTTCACTGATATTTGCCATTAGTACCTGGGGGTCCGAGAGCTTTCGAACGCGGGGTACGGCAGCCAGACAGGCTTCTCTCATGTGTGTAACCCTCCTTTAGTCCGGCTATTTAGCAGCCTTTCCAAACATTTTGTAGAAACGAAGGATTTATCCGCTCAATAGTCCAGCTCTAGAGGCCTAGATGCTAAGCACGCAGTTCCTGCCTGTCAAATATCTTGGCGCAGCAACCTTATTTGACTTTCTCCGACGAGACCACGTCCTTCCGCATGAACCAGATTCGGGATTGGAGCCCCCTTTGCAAATATCTGCATAGCCGCCGTAGTGATGATTCGTATTTGATAACAGCGAGCTTGAGACCCGTGTATCAGAGGCTGAAGAGCTGGTCAGGAGGACAACTATGAGACAGATTAGACGGCTGAAGAATTGGCGATATAGCGCCCGAGTAGAGAAACGTATTTATTGAGGCAAACAAGGAGAGTGGCGTAGATGACAAATTCTGAACGCATGATTGCTAAGTCTTTCCAATCCGAGAATGAGAAGACTGACGGCAAACTTCGGCTTTCATGTTGTCTACGCGGAAAGTAGGCCCTCATCTCTGTGGGGCCGACTGATAATTCTGTACCCCCTTGAATCTCAAATGATAAAATGCACCGGATTCAACCTCGTAGACCCACAGGGTATTCAAAGTGAGGGCTATGTGGTTCATCTAACCAAGTGTTGTCGTACGATTGATTTAAATCCGGCAACATCGGTGTGGTGTCGAAATTCAACGATTCCAATTCTACCAGATCGGAGTTGTCAAACATAAGTGTAGAGTCACTCTCCGTTGTATGAAACCAAGGATTTTGAGAAGTTCCGGAAGTATGGTTGGGTAAAGATGGTTCTGTTATTTGTCTCCATTGGCTTGTAATAGGAAGCTCGTTTGCTTCTCTATGATATCCACCTGTGGCAAGATCCGGCTCGTCTATGGGAGATATTAGCTCTACTGAGGTTAGGGGTGGAACTTTCGATAGCAGTACTTAGTTCATTGATATGATACGTACTATCAACATGATCATTTGAAGATGGAATAACTGCTGCGTTGGATTCATGAGTTTGGAGAGAGTCCGATCTATGAGTCTCGCGAAAGTTGGTGAATGCCTGGTTTTGTGCTTCCTGTATAATTTCCATCATCCGACTGCGTAGCTGTGCTTCAATTGGCTCTAGCACATTGTTCAGTTCGGTCTCAAGTGCGCTCCTCACAAGATCGGGAAGTACTCGACGCAGATATGTCTCATATAGTGTCAAACTGACAGAGTCGGGAGACTGCAGCTCCTGATGATCGAGATCTAGCACAGGCTCAAAATCTATTTTAAAAGTGAGTATTGGCTGCAAAATTGTTCTGGGAAAAGCAGACTAAGACCTACAAGGATCAGGTATAGCTTCACCAGGAAAAAGAATACCATAAATCTGTTCCCATATTTCCACTTCTGTTTGACCTGGGTGAGGCTTTCTTCTGGACTGTATCTGATCTTTCATTTTCTTGGTCATTCCATCTACTTTCTTGTCTGCTCCTGGCTCGCATCTCTCTTGGCTCATACTGTGAGCATTAAGTGTTTCTTCTGAACTAAAAATAGATTTGCACCGTGGACACTGATGAATGAAGTGGTATTGGTAAAGATGAGCCCTATAGAACAGTGAGGTAGTGCACCCGAGCGGGAGACGCAAAAACTTACTTCAAGCGTGCGATTGTTTTCTGCGGTTTCAGAGAACATCGAGGCCACTTCTGAATGCCATATTTTCTCGGATTATATTTACTAAATGGGCAAGCAAGTTGTGCCACATTTGATTTATCTTCTTGAGGCAGTGTTTCGCCCAAAGGTGTTCGATTGCGTCGTCGTTTGTGACTCTCCTGGCTTTCGTCATCATCGCTATCATCAGGCCAAGAGCGCTTCTCGTAGCGTCTGGAGGAAGTGCCTGAAGCTGATTTTGATGCTAATATTGCTTCGTTACTAGGGGGTTGGGTTTTGGACCCATATTTTTGCGTTTGGGATTGCCAGGTGCTGTTATACAATACCTGGAAATCCATCATAAGTTTATCAACTAGTCTGGATTTTACTGGCGATAGATCAGTTGTAAACGATGATTTATCTTCTAATCTCGTCTCTAAAGGCCCAGACAATAATAGCTGCGAAAATCCAAAAGAATCCTCCACGTTGCTGTCATCTTCCTAATCTCTAGGGAGGGCATATCGACTTGAGGACGATCTGTCATAGATAATTTATCGACAGTACCCGGAGGTGAGTTTGAATGTAGTCTTGTGGGCTGGGACTGTTCTCTAAGAGCTTCCGTGAGACTACTGTCGATGTTAAATGTCACTTTAGAAGCTTGGATCGTTGCACCAAACTCTTTATTGCTCCAGTTGATACGGATTTTCTGGTCGTTGGATGCTTCGCTTTTGCCCAGATCTTCACGCCCTGCATCTGAATCCCGACCTTGCATTTGCTTCTTCGATTTGTCTTCTTTCCGTGGACTATGGTCTCTCAAGAAAGGTTCGAAGCGTATCAAGTTCTCTGAGGTGTCACCATTCTCTGCCTCCTCCCCCTCCCCTCCCTTTTCATTCTTTAGTGGCTTGTTATTGGGCACAAAAGTGCTGAAGATCTCGTCCCTCTTATTTTTGAGTTCATGTTGGTCTCCATCGGCCTCTGAGCTCATCATAGTAGGTATTTGTGATTGAATCTCTGTTTCTTTATGTGACCGCTGGTTTTTGTAGCCGTCGCACACTCTTCCAAACTTCTCGCATCTCATACAACCAGGTTTCGTTTCATCACATTTGACTCTGCGAGCCTGGGATGTTTTAGGGCCTTTCCCTAGGTTTATATTGATAGTTGACTTACCTTGCAAGTGATACAACCGTAGCGAATTTTCCGCTTGGAAGACTTTCTTTTTTTCTAGATTTCGAAAGAGAAGCTTGGTTATATCTCTTCGCCTCTTCCGACTCCTCCGACTTATGCCGATCTTCGGCGGCTTTGGGTTTCAAAATGTCTGGGGGGCGAGACTTGACCGTCACAGGGCTGGAGAATAATGGAGCGTTTTTGACAGCAAGCAAAGTTTGTACCGGAGATGTGGCTGACCAGATATGAAGAGGTTCAGGTTTAAGGCATTCCACAGAAGTCATAGGAGATTCGGATTTTTCTGTTTCCTCGGACAAACCCTCGGAGTCGCTTCTGAAAGAATCCATAGCGGAGCAAGTCTCATGTTGTTCAAGTAATTAGAAATTGTTCTCACTCCAATACCCCAAGTGGAGTGCCGCTCTTGAGCAGAAATCTTTGAGATTGGAGTGGAAGGCCTAAACCCAAAAGCTGAGAGGGCTGGTATGCCTTGTGCTGGTCGTAGTTAGAACCGGTGGTTCAATCAAAGGTTCGAGAATCTGCACGAGATTTATGAAAAGAACCAGAGGACGCATTGGAGATAAAAATGTATAAGAAGAGTTGGAGATGCAGCTTGTTGATGTTGTCGAAAGGAAGCATAGACATGGCCCGAGTTTTGCAGGAACCCGCAAAACTCAGCTCTCACTTCTGATTGGTGAGGTTCTTGGCCGGCACGTGATTCTAGTAAATCACCATTCACGAAGTTTAATAGTCGGTGCTCTTCCACGCACGGGCAGGCCCTGGTGGTCGGAGAAAGCAAAGGTCCACCCGCAAGCAAAACGTCCACCCTCAAAATTGCGA